>RJWH01003170.1:0-172171 GCA_004363575.1 Solenodon paradoxus | reverse complement strand
GTTGTTAAAACAACTCCCGAATTCCGTTTCAGTACGTTTCTCAAAGATTTCGTTCCAAGCGGGATTTCCTGAATCTCAAAGTTTCTTAGAACTTTCTGACTTTTGACTAGCAGAAAACGCCGCAAACTAGCATCTAGAGGGCACTTAAGTACAACTACATCTTCAGAACAAAGTTGAACCTCAGAGAAGACTGAATTTGCTAAGGATTTCAGGAAAATCCTTGAATTTGGCTGTTTTCAAGCCTTTACGACATTTCTCTGTTTCGTGAATGAAACCACATCTCAGCGCTTTTTCACAGTACTAGAACGGTGTAAATTGCTGAGAAGAGTGCGATTCGCCTACTAAACAGCATTGCGTTGTTAAAACAGCTACCAATTACCATTTCGTATGTTTCTCAACCATGTCGCTCCAAGCGGGATTTCCTGAATCTCCAAGTTTCTTTGAACATTCTCACCTTAAACTAGTAGAAAACGCTTCAAACCAGTATCTACGGGGCACTAAAGTACAACTACATCTTCAGAACAAAGTTGAAGCTCAGGGAAGTTTGACTTTGTTAGACGATTTCAGGAAAACCCTTGAGTTTGGCTGTTTTCAAGCCTGTACAACGTATGCGATTTCCTGAGTGAAACCGCATTTCAGCGATGTCTCACAGTCCTAGAACTCTGTAAATCGCTGGGAAGAGTGCGTTTCGCCTTCTAAACAGTAGTACGTTGTTAAAACAACTCCCGAATTCCGTTTCAGTACGTTTCTGAACGATGTCTTTCCAAGCGGGATTTCCTGAATCTCAAAGTTTCTTAGAACTTTCTCACGTTAATCTAGCAGTGAATGCTTCAAATTAGCATGTACAGCTCACGTGAGTACAACTACATCTTCAGAACAAAGTTGAAGCTCAGGGAACACGGAATTTTATTAGAGTATTTCAGGGAAAAACTTGAATTTGGCTGTTTTCAAGCCTTTAGAACGTATACCGATTTCCTGAGGAAAGCCGCATTTGAGCGCTGTTTCACAGTTCTAGAACTCTCTAAATGGCTGGGAAGAGTGCGTTTCGCCTTCTAAACAGTAGTACGTTGTTAAAACAACTCCCGAATTCCGTTTCAGTACGTTTCTCAAAGATTTGGTTCCAAGCGGGATTTCCTGAATCTCAAAGTTTCTTAGAACTTTCTCACTTTTAACTAGCAGAAAACGCCGCAAACTAGCATCTAGAGGGCACTTAGTACAACTACATCTTCAGAACAAAGTTGAAGCTCAGGGAAGAGTGAATTTGTTAGACGATTTCAGGAAAACCCTTGAGTTTGGCTGTTTTCAAGCTTGTAAAACGTATGCGATTTCCTGAGTGAAACCGCTTTTGAGCGATGTTTCACAGTCCTAGAACTCTGTAAATCGCTGGGAAGAGTGCGTTTCGCCTTCTAAACAGTAGTACGTTGTTAAAACGACTCCCGAATTCCATTTCAGTACGTTTCTGAACGACGTCGTTCCAAGCGGGATTTCCTGAATCTCAAAGTGTCTTAGAACTTTCTCACGTTAAACTAGCAGTGAATGCTTCAAATTAGCATGTACAGCTCACGTGAGTACAACTCCATCTTCAGAACAAAGTTGAAGCTCAGGGAACACGGAATTTTGTTAGATGATTTCAGGGAAAAACTTGAATTTGGCTGTTTTCAAGCCTTTAGAACGTATACCGATTTCCTGAGGAAAGCCGCATTTGAGCGCTGTTTCACAGTCCTAGAACTCTCTAAATGGCTGGGAAGAGTGCGTTTCGCCTTCTAAACAGTAGTACGTTGTTAAAACAACTCCCGAATTCCGTTTCAGTACGTTTCTCAAAGATTTGGTTCCAAGCGGGATTTCCTGAATCTCAAAGTTTCTTAGAACTTTCTCACTTTTAACTAGCAGAAAACGCCGCAAACTAGCATCTAGAGGGCACTTCGTACAACTACATCTTCAGAACAAAGTTGAAGCTCAGGGAAGAGTGAATTTGTTAGACGATTTCAGGAAAACCCTTGAGTTTGGCTGTTTTCAAGCTTGTAAAACGTATGCGATTTCCTGAGTGAAACCGCTTTTGAGCGATGTTTCACAGTCCTAGAACTCTGTAAATCGCTGGGAAGAGTGCGTTTCGCCTTCTAAACAGTAGTACGTTGTTAAAACGACTCCCGAATTCCATTTCAGTACGTTTCTGAACGACGTCGTTACAAGCGGGATTTCCGGAATCTCAAAGTTTCTTAGAACTTTCTCACGTTAAACTAGCAGTGAATGCTTCAAATTAGCATGTACAGCTCACTTGAGTACAACTCCATCTTCAGAACAAAGTTGAAGCTCAGGGAACACGGAATTTTGTAGAGGATTTCAGGGAAAAACTTGAATTTGGCTGTTTTCAAGCCTTTAGAACGTATACCGATTTCCTGAGGAAAGCCGCATTTGAGCGCTGTTTCACAGTCCTAGAACTCTCTAAATGGCTGGGAAGAGTGCGTTTCGCCTTCTAAACAGTAGTACGTTATTAAAACAACTCCCGAATTCCATTTCAGTACGTTTCTAAATAATTTCGTTCCAAGCAGGATTTCCTGAATCTCAAACTGTCTTATAACTTTCTGACGATAAACTAGCAGAAAACGTTGCAAACTCGCATCTACAGGGTACTTAAGTATAACTACATCTTGAATATAACGTTGAAGCTCAGGGAAGACTGAAATTCTTAGAGGATTTCAGGGAAAACCTTGAATTTGGCTGTTTTCAAGCCTTCACAACGTACCCCGATTGACTGTAGGAAACCGCATTTCAGCGGTTTCACAGTCCTAGAACTGTGTAAATCGCTGGGAAGAGTGCGTTTCGCCTTCTAAACAGTAGTACGTTGTTAAAACGACTCCCTAATTCCACTTCAGTACGTTTCTCAACGATTTCGTTCCAAGCGGGATTTCCTGAATCTCAACATTTCTTAGAACTTTCTCTCGTTAAACTAGCAGAAAACGCTTTAAACTAGCATCTACAGGGCACTTAAGAACAACTACATCTTCAGAACACTGTTGAAGCTCAGGGAAGAGTGAATTTGTTAGAGGGTTTCAGGATGAACCTTGAATTTGGCTGTTTCAAGGCTTTCCAATGGATCCCCATTTCCTGAAGTAAACCGCATTTGAGAGCTGTTTCACAGTCCTAGAAATGTGTCAATCGCTGGGAAGAGTGCATTTCGCCTTGCTAACTGTAGTACGTTGTTGAAGCAACTACGGAATTCCGTTTCAGTACGTTTCTCAAAGATTTCGTTCCAAGCGGGATTTCCTGAATCTCAAAGTTTCTTAGAACTTTCTGACTTTTGACTAGCAGAAAACGCCGCAAACTAGCATCTAGAGGGCACTTAAGTACAACTACATTTTCAGAACAAAGTTGAACCTCAGAGAAGACTGAATTTGCTAAGGATTTCAGGAAAATCCTTGAATTTGGCTGTTTTCAAGCCTTTACGGCATTTCTCTGTTTCGTGAATGAAACCACATTTCAGCGCTTTTTCACAGTGCTAGAACGGTGTAAATTGCTGAGAAGAGTGCGTTTCGCCTTCTAAACTGTAGTACGTTGTTAAAACTACTCCCTAATTCCACTTCAGTACGTCTCTCAACGATGTCGTTCCAAGCGGAATTTCCTGAATCTCAACACTTCTTAGAACTTTCTCTTGTTAATCTAGCAGAAAACGCTTCAAATAGCATCTACAGGTCACTTAAGAACAAATACACTTTAGAACAAAGGGGAAGCTCAGGTAAGATTGAATTTCAGAGCGGATTTCAGGTCAAACCTGGAATTTGAGTGTTTCCAAGCCTTTACAATGTACCCCGATTCACTGTAGGAAACCGCATTTCAGCGGTTTCACAGTACTAGAATATTAAAAGCGCTGGGAACAGTGCATTTCGCCTTCTAAACAGTAGTACGTTGATAAAACCACTCCCGAATTCCATTTCAGCACGTTTCTAAATAATTTCGTTCCAAGCAGGATTTCCAGAAACTCAACGTTTCTGAGAACTTTCTCACGTTAAACGAGCAGAAAACGCTTCAAACTAGCATCTAAAGGGCACTTAAGAACAACTACATCTTCAGAACACAGTTGAAGCTCAGGGAAGTGTGAATTTGTTAGTCGATTTCAGGAAAACCCTTGAGTTTGGCTGTTTTCAAGCTTGTACAACGTATGCGATTTCCTGAGTGAAACCGCTTTTGAGCGATGTTTCACAGTCCTGGAACTCTGTAAATCGCTGGGAAGAGTGCGTTTCGCCTTCTAAACAGTAGTACGTTGTTAAAACGACTCCTGAATTCCATTTCAGTACGTTACTGAACCATTTCTTTTGAAGCGGGATTTCCTGAATCTCAAAGTTTCTTAGAACTTTCTCACGTTAAACTAGCAGTGAATGCTTCAAATTAGCATGTACAGCTCACGTGAGTACAACTCCATCTTCAGAACAAAGTTGAAGCTCAGGGAACACGGAATTTTGTCAGAGGATTTCAGGGAAAAACTTGAATTTCGCTGTTTTCAAGCCTTTAGAACGTATACCGATTCCCTGAGGAAAACCGCATTTGAGCGCTGTTTCACAGTCCTAGAACTCTCTAAATGGCTGGGAAGAGTGTGTTTCGCCTTCTAAACAGTAGTACATTATTAAAACAACTCCCGAATTCCATTTCAGTACGTTTCTCAAAGATTTCGTTCCAAGCGTCATTTCCTGAATCTCAAAGTTTCTTAGAGCTTTCTCACTTTTAACTAGCAGAAAACGCCGCAAACTAGCACCTAGAGGGCACTTAAGTACAACTCCATCTTCAGAACAAAGTTGAACCTCAGAGAAGACTGAATTTGTTAAGGATTTCAGGAAAATCCTTGAATTTGGCTGTTTTTAAGCCTTTACAGCATTTCTCTGTTTCGTGAATGAAACCACATTTCAGCTCTTTTTCACAGTGCTAGAATGGTGTAAATTGCTGAGAAGAGTGCGATTCGCCTTCTAAACAGCATTGCGTTGTTAAAACAACTACCTATTTTCATTTCAGTACGTTTCTCAACCATGTCGCTCCAAGCGGGATTTCCTGAATCTCAAAGTTTCTTTGAACATTCTCACGTTAAACTAGTAGAAAACGCTTCAAACTAGTATCTACGGGGCACTAAAGTACAACTACATCTTCAGAACAAAGTTGAAGCTAATGGAATACTAAATTTGTTAGAGGATTTCAGGAAAATCCTTGAATTTGGCTGTTTTCAAGCCGTATAATGTATCCCGATTTCGTGAAGGAAACCACATTTTAGCGCTGTTTCATAGTCCTAGAACTGTTTAAAGAGCTGGGAAGTGTGCGTTTCGCCTTCTAAACAGTAGTACGTTGTTAAAACAACTTTCGTATTGCATTTCAGTACGTTTCTCTACGTTTTCGTTCCAAGCGGGATTTCCTGAATCTCAAAGTTTCTTAGAACTTTCTCACATTAAACTAGCTGAAAACGCTTCAAAGGATCATCTACAGGGCACTTAAGTACCGCTACATATTCAGAACAAAGTTGAAGCTCAGGGAAGACTTAATTTGTTAGAGGATTTCAGGAAAAACCTTGAATTTGGCTGTTTTCAAGCCTTTAGAACGTATACCGATTTCCCGAGGGACACCGCATTTGAGCGCAGTTTCACAGTCCTAGAACTGTGTAAATCGCTGGGAAGAGTGCGGTTCGCCTTCTAAACAGTAGTAGGTTGTTAAAACAACTCCCTAATTCCATTTCAGTACGTTTCTCAACGTTTTCTTTTCAAGTGCTATTTCTTGAATCTCAAAGTTTCTTAGAACTTTCTCAGGTTAAACTAGCAGCAAACGCTTCAAAGTAGCATCTACAGGGCACTTCAGTACAACTGCATCTTCAGAACAAAGTTGAAGCTCAGGAAAGTGTGAATTTATTAGAGGATTTTTGGAAAAAACTTGAATATGTCTATTTTCACGCCTTTACAACCTTTCCCGATTTCGTGAAGGAAACCACATTTGAGCGCTCTTTCACAGTCCTAGAACTATGTAAATCACTGGGAAGTGTGCGTTTCGCCTTCTAAACAGTAGTATATTGTTAAAAATACTCCCGAATTCCATTTCAGTACGTTTCTCAACCATTTCGTTCCATGCGGCTTTTCATGAATCTGAACGTTTCTTATAACTTTCTCACGTTAAACTAGGAGAAAACGGCTTCAACCTAGCATGTGCACGTCACTTAAGTACAACTACATCTTCAGAACAAAGTTGAAGCTCAGTTAAGAGTCAATTGGACAGATAAATTCAGGGAAAGCCTTGAATATTTCTGTTTTCAGGCTTTTACAACGCATCCCGCTTCAGTGTTGGAAACCGCATTTGAACTCTTTTTCACAGTCCTTGAACTGTGTAAATGGCTTGGAAAAGTGCTTTTGGCCTAGTAAACAAAAGTAGAATGCTAGAACTGCTCCATAATTTCCTTTCAGAATTTTTCTGTGCAATTTTGTTCTAAGCAAAATTCCCTGAATCTCAAGGATTCTTAAATCTTTGTAACATTAAACTTGGTGAAAATGCTTTAACTATCATATAAAGTTAACTGAAGTACATATACATCGTTAGAACAATGTTGAAGCTAAGGGAACTATGAATTTGTTATAGAAGTTCATGGAAATCCTTGAATATTTCGGTTTTCAAGCATTTACACGTAACCCGATTCAGTGTGGTAGACCGCACTGGAGCTCTGTTTCACAGTAGTAGAACTGTGTAAACGGCTGGGGAGTGTGCATTCCACCTTGTAAAGAGAAGTACGATGTTAAAACAGCTCTGGAATTGCCTTTCAGTACGTTTCTGTGCAATTTCGTTCCAAGTGGAATTTCCCAAAACTCAACTTTTCTTACAACTTTGTAAAGTTATACCTCCTGAAAACGCTGCAAACTAGCATCTACAGGTAGCTTAAGTACAAATACATCTTTATAACAAATATGAAGCTAAGGGAAGTGTCCATTTTTTAGATAAGTTCAGGGAAAACCTTGAATTTTTCAGTTCTCAAGCTTTTACAACGTATCCAGATTCAATGTGGGAAACCGAATTTGAGAATTGTTTCACAGCCCTGCAACTGTGTAAATGGCTGAGAGCAGTGCTTTCCGCCTAGTAAACAGAAGTAAGATGCTAAGATGGTTCCGGAATTGCCTCGTATTAAGTTTCTGTGCAATATCGTTCCAAGCGGGATTTCCTGAATCTCAAGGTTTCTTAGAACTTTGAAACGTTAAACTTGCTAAAAACGCTTCAGACTAGCAACTCCAGTTAGCTTAAGTACAAATACATCTTTAGAACAAAGCTGAAGCTAAGGGAAGAGCGAATTTGTTAGAGAAGTTCAGGAAAACATTCAATTTTTCGGTTTTCAAGCATTTACACGTAACCTGATTCAGTGTGGTAGAGCGCACTGGAGCTCTTTTTCACAGTACTCAACTCAGTAAACGGCTGTGAACAGTGCATTCCTCCTACTTAACCGAAGTACCATTTTAAAAAAGCTCCGGAATATCCTTTCAGGACGTTTCTGTGCAATTTCGTTTTATTCAGGGTTTCCTAAATATCTAGGTTTTTTTTTAGAACGTTGTGACATTGAACCTGCTGAAAACGATGCAAACTAGCATCTACAGGTAACTTAAGTACAAATACATCTATAGAACATAGTTGAAGCTAAGAGAAAAATGAATTTGTTAGAGTTCACGGAAAACCTTGAATTTTTTGGTTTTCAAGCATTTACAAGTAACCCGATTCAGTGTGGTAGACCGCATCGGAGCTCTGTTTCACAGTAGTAGAACTGTGTAAATGGCTGGGAAGAGTGCATTCCGCCTAGTAAAGAGAAGTATGATGTTAAAACAGCTCTGGAATTGCCTTTCAGTACGTTTCTGGGCAATTTCGTTCCAAGTGTGATTTTCTGAATCTCAAAATTTTTTAGAATTTCGTAACGTTAAACCTGCTGAAAGCGCTTCAAAATAACATCTACAGGTAGTTTAAGTACACAGACATCTTTAGAACAAAGTTGAAGCTAAGGGAAAAGTGAATTTGACAGAGAGGTTCAGGGAAAACCTTGAATTTTGCAATTTCAATCCTTTACAACAAATCCTGATTCAGTGTGGGGAAAACGCATTTGAGAGCTGTTTCTCAGTACTAGAACTGTGCAAACGGCTGGGAAGAGTGCATTCCGCCTACTAAACAGAAGTTCAATGTTAAATAGCTCTGGAATTGCCTTTCAGGACATTTCTGTGCAATTTCGTTTCATTAGGGATTTCCTATATCTCAAGGTTTCTTATAACTTTGTAACATTAAACTTGCTAAAAACGCTTCAAACTAGCAACTCCAGTTAGCTTAAGTTCAAGTACTTCTTGAGAATAAAATTGAAGATAAGGGAAGAGTGAATTGGACAGAGAAGTTCAGGAAAAACCTTGAATTTTGCCGTTTTCACACCATTACAACGTATCCCGATTGAGTGTGGGAAACCACATTGGAGTGCTGTTTCCATGTACTAGAACTGTGTAAATCGTGGAAGAGTGCACTTTGCCAAGTAAACAGAAGTACGGTGTTAAAAATGCTCTGGAATTGCCTTTCAGTACGTTTCTATGCAATTTCGTTCCAAGAGGGATTTTCTGAATCTCAAGGTTTCTTAGAACTTTGAAACGTTAAACCTGCTGAAAATGCTTCAAACTAGCATCGACAGGTAGTTTAAGTACAAAGACATCTTTTGAACAAAGTTGAAGCTAAGGGAAAAGTGAATTTGACAGAGGAGTTCAGGAAAAACCTTGAATTTTGCCGTTTTCAAGCCTTTACAACGTATCCCAATTCAGTGTGGGAAACCGCCTTCGAGCGCTGTTTCACAGTATTAGAATTGTGTAAATGGCTCGGAAGTCTGCATTCTGCCTAGTAAACAGAAGTAAGATGCTAAGACGGCTCCGGAATTGCCTCGTATTAAGTTTCTGTGCAATATCGTTCCAAGCGGGATTTCCTGAATCTCAAGGTTTCTTAGAACTTTGAAACGTTAAACTTGCTGAAAACGCTTCAAACTAGCAACTCCCATTAGCTTACGTACAAATACATCTTTAGAACAAAGCTGAAGCTAAAGAAAGAGTAAATTTCTTAGAGAAGTTCACAGAAAACCTTCAATTTTGCCGCTTTCATGCCTTTACAAGGTATCCAGATTCAATTTGGGAAAAAGCATTTGAGGGCTGATTTCCTGTACTAGAACTTTGTAAATGGCTTTGAAGTCTGCATTCAGCCTTTTAAACAGAAGTGCGATGTTTAAAGAGCTCTGGAATTGCCTCCTAGTAAGTTTCTGTGAAATATCATTCCAAGCGTTATTTCCTATATCTCAAGGTTTCTTATAACTTTGTAACGTTAAACTTGCTGAAAACGCTTCAAACTAGTAACTCCAGTTAGCTTAAGTTCAAGTACTTCTTGAGAATAAAGTTGAAGATAAGGGAAGAGTGAATTGGACAGAGAAGTTCAGGAAAAACCTTGAATTTTGCCGTTTTCACACCATTACAACGTATCCCGATTGAGTGTGGGAAACCGCATTGGAGTGTTGTTTCCATGTACTAGAACTGTGTAAATCGTGGAAGAGTGCAGTTTGCCAAGAAAACAGAAGTATGGTGTTAAAAATGCTCTGGAATTGCCTTTCAGTATGTTTCTGTGCAATTTCTTTCCAAGTTGGATTTCCTGAATCTCAAAATTTCTTAGAATCTTGTAACGTTAAACCTGCTGAAAATGCTTCAAACTAGCATCGACAGGTAGTTTAAGTACAAAGACATCTTTAGACAAAAGTTGAAGCTAAGGGAAAATTGAATTTGACAGAGAAGTTCAGGAATTACCTTGAATATTGCCGATTCAAGCCTTTACAATGTATCCCGATTCTGTGTGGGAAACCGCATTTGAGCGCTGTTTCACAGTACTAGAACTGTGTAAATGACTGGGAATAGTGCGTTCCACCTACTAAACAGAAGTACATTGTTAAAACACCTACAGAATTGCCTTTCAGGATGTTTCTGTGCAATTTCGTTTCATTCGGGATTTCCTAAATCTCAAGGTTTCTTAGAACTTTGTAAAGTTAAACCTACTGAAAATGCTTCAAACTAGCATCTACAGGTAGCTTAAGTACAAAGACATTGTTTGAACACAGTTGAAGCTAATGCAAGATTGAATTTGATAGAGAAGTTCAGAGAAAACCTTGAATTTTGCAATTTCAATCCTTACAATGAATCCCGATTCAGTGTGGGAAACCGCATTTGAGCTCTGTTTCACAGTACTACAACTGTGTAAATGGCTGGGAAGAATGCTTTCCACCTAGTAAATACAAGTACGATGTTAAAACAGCTCTTGAATTGCCTTTCAGTATGTTTCTGTGCAATTTTGTTTCAAGTTTTATTTACTAAATCTCAAGGATTCTTAGAACTTTGTAACGTTAAACCTGCTGAAAACGCTTCAAACTAGCATCTACAGGTAGCTTAAGTACAAAGGCGTCTTAGAACAAAGTTGAAGCTAAGGGAAGAGTGAATTTGACAGAGAAGTTTATGAAAAACCTTGAAGTTTGCCGTTTTCATGCCTTTACAATGTATCCCGATTCAGTGTGGAAAACTGCATTTGAACGCTTTTTACAGTACTAGCACTGTGTAAGTTGCCAATAGGTGTCCATTCCACATAGTAAACAAAAGTACGATGCTTAAAGAGTTTCCGTACTTTCTTCTTAGTAAGTTTCTGTGCAATATTGATGCAAGCGGGATTTCCTGAATCTCAAGGTGTCTTAGAACTTTGTAATATTAAACTTGCTTAAAACACTTCAAACTAGCATCGACAGGTAGCTTGAGTACAAATACATATTTAGAAACAAGTTGAAGCTAAAAGAAGAGTGAATTTGTTAAACAAGTTCAGGTAAACCTTGAATGATGACGGTTGCAATTCTTTTCAAATTATCCGGATTCTTTGTGGGAAACCGCATTTGAGCGCTGTTTCCCTGTATTAGAATTGTGTAAATCCTGAGAAAGTGCATTTCAACAAATACACAGAAGTACGATGTTAAAAATGCTCTGTAATTGCCTTTCAGTACGCTTCTGTGATATTTCGTTCCAAGCGGTATTTCCTAATTCTCAAGGTTTCTTAGAACTTTCTCATGTTAAACCTGCTGAAAACGCTTCAAACTAGCATCTACAGGTAGCTTAAGTACAATTACATCTTTAGAACAGAGTTGTTGCCTAGGGAAGAGTGAATTTGTTAGAGAAGTTCAGAGAAACCCTTGAATTTTCCCGTTTTCAAGCCTTTACTATGTAACCCTATTCAGTGTGGGAAACCGCATTTGAGCGCTGTTTCCCTTTCTAGAACTGCGAAAATCGCTGAGAAGAATGCATTTCGCCTAGTTAAGTGAAGTACGATGCTAAAAAAGCTCCGGAATTGCCTTTCAGTATGTTTCTGTGCAATTTCTTTCCAATCGGTTTTTCCAAAATCTGAAGGTTTCTTAGAACTTTGTAACGTTAAACTTGCTAGAAACTCTTCAAACTAGCATTTACAGGTAGCATAAGGACAAATACACCTTTAGAACAAAGATGAAGCAACAGTGAAAGTGATTTTACTAGGGGAGTTCAGGAAAAACCTTGAATTTATCTATTTTCAATTCTTTACAAGGAATGCCGATTCATTGTGAATCCGCATTTGAGTGGTTCGTGGTACTAGAATTGTGAAAATGGCTTGGAAGAGTGCTTTTGGCCTAGTAAAGAGAAGAACGATATTGATAGAGCTCCGGAATTGCCTTTCAGTATGTTTCTGTTCAATGTCATCCAAGGTGGATTTCCTAAATGTCAAGGTTTCTGAGAACTTAGTAACATTAAACTTGCTGAAAACGGTTCAAACTGGTATCTACGGGTTGCTTAAGTACAAATCCTTCATTAGAATAAACTTGCAGGTAAGGGAAGAGTTAGGGTAATTCAGGGAAATCTGAATTTTGCTGTTTCCAAGTCTTTAAAACGTATGCCATTTAGTGTGTGAAACCGCATTTGAGACATGTTTCACAGTACTAGAACTGCATAAATGGTTGAGTAGAGTGCATTTTGCCTAGTAAACAGAAGCTCTGTCTTAAAACATCTCTGAAATTGCCTTTAAGTACGTTTCTGTAAAATTAGGATCCACGTGAGATTTTCTAATTCTCAAGGTTTCTTAGAACTTCGTAATGTTAAACTGGTTGGAAACGCTTCAAAGTAGCATGTACAGGTAGCTTAAGTACAATTACATCATAGAACAAAGCTCAATCTAAGTAAAGAGTGCATCTGAGGAAGCATCATCTTTCATATATTTGTTTATATGTCTAGAAGTTGGGTATGATGCATTCTTCTTATGCATATATGTTTACATTTTAATTTATTAGTAAAATAAGTTAACCAATAGAAGCTTAAGAGATTGGAGCAATCTTATTAAAATCGTTTGTTAAACTAATTTTATATAAAATGACAAACATATGAGTGCTGATTATTAGGCTATTTGCATTTTGAAGTTAAAAATAGCTACAGTACTTGTGCTGTCATAATTGTAGTTCAAAGAAAAACACAGGGGAAAGAAAAAGCAAATTTTGTTATTTTTGCTGCATCAAACAGTTGTCATTTTCTTCAATACATTACTGTAATTTTTGTGCTTTTAAAGGAAGAGGCCTAGACCTAGGCCTGAAAAATCTACATTAGGTTCATGAAAGAGATGGAAAATGGACTAAAATATTTTACTATGGAAGATGATTTAAAAATGAAAGTAAAAAGAAATCAAGTTCACAATGACAGAGAGTATTCAGAAATATTAATGTGAAACTACCCATCCAACAACAAAAATTCGAAATGGAATTATACTGAGATTGAGTTTCCAACCAATAAACTGAATGAATACATCTTCAAACTCTGACTTTGTGCTCCTTACAAGACTTTTCAACTTAAAGGACAATTGCAAGCTCTAAGTTAAGGATGGAAACATTTAGTGGACTTAAAAGAGAATCCCAAGAAAGCAGTAGTTATAATTATCCAAAGCAAGTCGAATTTAAAGGAAAAAGTGTCATGAAATATAAATATTGGCATCAAAAATCAATAAATATGTTAATCCAAATGACGTATCATGTGTAAATGTACATACAAAGAGACACAGAAATGTACAGACTCAACATGAGTGTCAAGAAATATATTAGACAGATATTAAAAAGTGAAGGTAAAAGACAATTATCACCACAAATTAGTAGATTACAATGTATCACTTTCAACTATGGGTAGTTAGTAGTGAGGAAACAAAATGCAAAAGGATATGCCTTCAGCAAAGATACTGAGCATTTAAAGGAAAGAGCAAACCCCCTTTGCATATTACCCAAACATCCCATCAATTCAATATAAATGTCTATTTGGTAGCCTTTTAAATAACCTGGGGTGTCTTTCACTGGGGCCAAAGGGATACACAAACACAGAAACCAACAAGAAAACCAGCAGAAACCAGGGGAGATGATTCACGGCTATCTGATATGTGTCCGTTTCCTCAAAGGGAGCATAATAGGGCTGTGGCACAGTTTAGTTACAGGTGCATTCTATGGGAAGCATGTCTAGACATTACCTAGTCTGATTGGCGAGAAACAGCTGTTCCTGATGCAGGCTAATTGGGGAGACACAGCTGAAACCTGTCTTGCCTAACTGGGGATATACTGCTGATACTAATCCCAGCTAATTAGGGTGATGCAGCTGTTCCTCATCTGGGCTGATTGACCAGACACAGCTGATACTGATCATGGTTACTTGGGGAGACACAGCTGAAACCTATCCTGCCTAACTGGGAATAAACAGCTCATCCTATTCCCAGCTAATGAGGGTGACGCAGCTGTTCCTCATCTGGGCTGACTGGCCATACACAGCTGATCCTGATCCGGGCTAATAGGGGAGACACAGCTGAAACCTATCCTGCCTAATTGCGGATATACAGCTGATCCTAATCTGAGCTAATTAGGGTAACACAGCTGTTTGTCATCTGGGCTGATTGGCCAGACACAGCTGATCCTGATCAGGGTTAACTGGGGAGACACAGCTGAAACCTATCCTGCCTAATTGGGGACATATACAGCTGATCCCAATCCCAGATAAATAGGGTGATGCAGCTGTTCCTCATCTGGGCTGATTGGCCAGACACAGCTGATCTTGATCCGGGCTAATTGGGGAGACACAGCTGAACCCTATCCTGACTAATTGCGGATATACAGCTGATACTATTCCGATTAATTAGAGATAGGCAGCTGGTCCGAATTTTGGCAATGGCCAAACACAGCTGGAGCTGAGCCAGACTGGTTGGTGAAGCACAGCTCATCCTAATCCATGCTAATTAGGAGACAAATTTTCCTCATCCTGACTATTTTTCGACACAGGTGGACACATACCAGGGTAGTATCTTTTCCTAGTTCATATAAACCCTGAAATCAAGAAGAAATGAAACTCTGGAAGATGAATCATTAAGAATTGCATCAGAATAATCTGTTTAAATATTTCAAAAATAACATGACATTTTATGAAACATTCCCAAACACCCAAAACCAAATGACAACGTCATTGTAATTAAATAGGAGAAAGTCTAAACGCACTAGTATAGTAGCCATTAGGACAATTGCTTCCAAAGGAGCTTAGGCCACATATCTTTGGGTTTTCTTCATGTGTCCTAGGGAACTTAAACAGTGGGAACTAAATAAAAATAGAGTAAAATAATTTGGCTTCCTCTCAATTCCACATACTGATATTTCCAACTCCCTACCCCTAAATCAACAGCCAGGTATCCTTATCAGGATTCCACTCCTACCCCCAACCATGCTAGCCAGATATTGTCCCCTTAAAAAAGCTCTCTCTCACAGCTTCCCTCGGATTGCTCTTTTCTGTCTCTTCTCAGAGAGGAACTTTCCTGGCCTGCACATGGGACAATAAAGTCTCTCTTAGAGCCTCTCACTCCCAGCCATGATAGACTTGTCATGCTCCCCAGTGCTGTGACTGCAGGCCTCTCTGCCTCAGGTGACCCTGGACAGCGACGTTTTGTTCTAAGTGGAAAAGCCAACTTTGTGTTCTGGAACCTCTCTGCATCAACTATAATACCAGGTGGGGGGGTCCAGTGGGGCAGGGTAAAGCTGGGAAGAAACTGGGAAGCCAAGGAGGATTGAAAGAAACCATAGATTCTTCATTACTCAAGTATCACAGGACAGGGGAAAGCCGGATAAACCCAAAATGCCAATAAACCAGAGCTTTGGATTAGCTTCCAAAGAAACTGCAGGGTCTGTGTTTTCATTCACATTATCTCTGGCTACTTTTATGCCTAATCTCATTTCCCTATAACTTTTTGGAGACACTGAAGGCCAGAAGACAAGAAGGAAGTCAGATTGTCTAGCTAATTTTCACCTTGACATGGTGGTTACACATGAGTGTGTTTTATAGTCATGTGGATGGAGGGAAGGTAGAAGTCTGCCAGACCCAAACTCCTCCCAAATCACCTCGGTCTCACAAATCAGGTCTACATGCTTTCTCTCACCTGTTAACTCACTCGTCAGAAAACTTGTAATGAACACTGACACTGAGTCAGGCTATGTTCTAAGTGCTGGGATAAAAGAGTGAACAGGATTCTGCTCTGCTCACAGAATCTAGCATCTTGGGAGAACAGGCAAGTCTCCAGGGGCCAGAGTGCTGAGGACCCCTTGTTCTTAATGACCCCCATGGTAACTGAAAAGAAGTCCTGACTCAGAATCAGGAAGGCGCCCTGAAGGAACAGCATCTAGGCTAAGACCCAAAGGATAAACTGAGCTAGCTATGTGGAGAGAGAAAGAAGAGAGTTGCGGAGAAAAATGTCCCAAGTTGAGAGAACTTGGTGTACGTGGCCCAACAGAAACAGAGAGTGTGGTATGTCCCAGCAAGTAAAACACATTTAAGAAGCTGGATCCCAGATTAGGAGGGAGTGACACAACAGATGTACCAGGTGTAGGCAGAACTAGGTGGTGAAAAGATGTGATTATGTGTCAAGGAGTTTAGTCTGAGGGTAGTGGGGGAGCCCTGAAATGTTTTAAGCAGAGAGGTGTTGGGGCATGCTTTGAATTATTTTTTAAAGGAAAGTTGTAGTAAGGAATGAGGGCAAATAGGAAGGCAGGAAGGAAGAGAGAGGAGGAAGAAATATTTATTGCATTAGTTGTTCATCTTGAGTGCCCCTTTACCCCCGACCCTGGGATATGAACTGGAGTTCTTGGGATGTATGTGGACTATGTCTATCTGTGGCTTTTTATGCTAGGACACCAGGACACACAATAATTGAATTTTAAAATGAGCCTTGTGATGGGTGCTTCCTCACCATCGAAAGATAGAGGTTAGAAGTCCAGGATGGAGGCTGCTATGGTGATTCAGAGGAGAGTTGACAGTATTCTGGACTTGTATGCCTGCTCTCCCCTCCAATCTCTCCCTCCATCACCACTGCTCTATGCCATGTCCAATTGCTCCATGAAGCCAGCACAGGAAAGTGATGCCCACTGCTGTCCTTGCCCCAAATCTGTCTCATTGCTGGGTGCTTCTGGGATGGGGGCTCTTATTTGAGCACATTTGCTCTTGGGTCATTGCCTTGGAACCCCCTGTTTTATTTGTTCTTCCCAGGCCTGCTGGAGGGCAGTACTTCTTAGAGGCTGAGATTACTCCAAAAATGGAGGCTCTGAGGTTCAGGTCAGAGACTGGGAAGGGCAGGATGGCAGTTGGCAGGTGAGGCCAACTAAGGTCCCGGGTTCTCATTTCAAATCCAGATTTGCTGAGGACCTCTTGTTCTTGATGACCTTTTGAAAACAAAGCTGGGTGGAGAAATTGGAACTCTTGTTCACTACTGGTAGGAATGCAAAGTAAAGCAGCCATTAACAAACAGGTGATTCCTCAAAAAAAATTAAAAATAGATCCAGAAATTTCATTTCTATGTAATATTCAAAAGAATTAAAAGCAGGGTCTTGAGATATCTGCACACTCATGCTCACAGCAGCATTGTTCACAATAGCCAAGAGGTAGAAGCAGCCTCATTGTCTATCAGTGGATGAATGGACAAGAAAATGTAGTGTATGCATACAATGGAATATAATTCACCCTAAAAGGAAGGAATTCCCAACATATACTGCAACATAGATGAATCTTATGCCTAGTGAAATAATCCAGTCACCAAAATACTATATAATTTCACTAATTTGAAGTGTCTAAAATAGTAAAGTCATGGAAAGAAAGTAGAGTATTGGTTGTCAAGGAATGGGGAGGGGGAATGGAGACCTGTGGTTAATGGGGACAGAATGACAGTTTTATGAGATGAAAACCTTCTGGAGATTGGTTGCACAACAATGCAAATTTTGTTAACACTTCTGAAATGTACAATTGGAAATTTATATGATGGTATAATTTATGTTATGTGTTTTAACCACAATAAAAATTGAAATAGACTCTAAAAGTATTAAAAAGAAAAACAGAAGCTATCTTGTGCTATTGGCATGATACAGAAATTGTTCTACTGTGTAAGCCTTGATTCCTTAACAAAGTGGCTACAATGTTTAACATCTTAATTTTTTGTTAAAACAAAGATACATGTAGGAATGAAGGCAAGTAGTCAGGCAGGCAGGAAGATAAAGGAGAAAGAAGCATTTTATTTTATTTTATTTTATTTTAATTAAGTTGTTCACATTGGCTGCCCCCCACCCCCTGTTCTTGGACATGAACCCAGGTCCTTGAGTATATACGTGGACTGTGCTCAACTGGAGACAGAGGACCTAAACACTGCTCTACAAGTTGTGCCAACATCTTAATTTTTGATACCCAAATGATTTACTTAGGAGGTAACTCCTGTGTCTTGATCCTTGTTGATTTTCCATTCTTCAGTTATTAATTGTACTCTCCATATTTTTTTCCTTTGCTTTGTAGGTGATTTAAACAGTTCTTTAACATTCATTTCATTCACCTTATTAAAATCTACATCTTGGGATGCAAGACATGCTCTTGCACTTCGCAATTGGTTCATATCACATATGTTTTTCACGGTGCTAACCACCACCTATTAGCAGGGTCTGACAAAGATCTTTGACACAGGTCAAAGTGGGTTGGGTCAGGTTGAGAATATAAAGAAATGGGAGAGAACAATTAAGTGAGGGGCCAAGGTTAGAGTGTGGTTGACCCACTAGTGAGTATGACCCATTTGTATTACGTTCACTTTTGTATCCAGCACAACCCCATGAGAGATGGAGAGAAAAGGCTCAGATCACAAGCACCCCTGTAGTATCCTTCAGATGCTTTGATTTCAATTGGGAATATACTCTCCATTTGCAGATCGTAATTTCCTCCTACTGTGGAATGAGTCTCTCCTGAGCTGTCTTCCTGCCGGGAGGGATGAGAAACCTGGGATGAGTTGCTTTCAGAGTTTAGAGTTAATGAGAGAGAGTCACAGTGTTGTGGCTTCAGTTCAGTCAAATAAGAACTTTCAACAAGTAGAACTGTTAAATTGGATGGGCTGCCTTGCACAATAATGAGCTCTCTATTACTTAAACTATTAAAACTTAAGTCACTTAAAGTAGGTGAGTGGATGTGGGACTGGAGGGCTGGAGGACTAAGAGTTGATTATTTGAAATCTTTTGTTCTATGGTGCAACACCTGACCACAGGACTGAATTTACTCATCCTGTGTCCCCAAAGTACCTTGTGATAGTAGCCTGAACATCTGCCTGTGTCAATAAGTAATTGAAATAATGAATCAGTTCTCATTTTCCACATGGTCCTCAGTGCCTGGTCATTCTAGAGGCCTAAGCCAAAGTTAAGCTTCCCTACATCCTTCCCATGGGAGCCAGAAGGGGTGAAGGGAGCCAGGGGGAGGCAGAAGAAAAAGAGACCTGAAAAAAGGGTCAGCTGGGCAGCTCGTAAAAGATATTTTAAATGTATTGAGCTCCCACTACCATGCTCTCAATCTTATCTGTGTATTTAAATCACCTGGAAAACCTGAAAAGGAAAGGTGTAATAATGTCTGTATCTCACCCCAAGAGACTCTGATTTAATTGATCTGTGTGCTGGGCATCAGGAGTCTTTAAAGTTCATGGGGTGATTCTAATGCACAGGTAAGATTGAGAACCACTAGCTTAGATCCTGCCAACTCTACATCTATTTTCTCATGTGACTCTCACAACGATGGCTGCCTTAGGTCACTGCTTCTCAGAACAGGGTCCCTGAGTGGGAAGCATCACCTCAGCAGCTTGTGTTCAAAATATAAACCCCCAAACCCCTCCAGAAACTGGGGTTGAGCCAGCACTTTGGGTTTTGATGACCTGGCAGGCGGTTCTGAGTTGCTCCTGGGAGAAACATGAGATTAGGTAAAAGCTCCTACATTCAGAGATAAGGTGGACAGGTGGAGCCACTAGTCCATGGTCTCAGGAAGAATAAGGACTGCAGCAGGTGTCTGAATCCAGGTACTAGTTGGGCCAGAATCAAGTGACTTCCCTTTGTACTCATGATCCCAGTGATCAGAACTGAGATGCACCACATGGCTTGTGGCAGGTGACTGGAGTCTCCTGCTAGTCCCCTGGATTTATTCTTTCTCCTCTTCCTCCTTTGGTGCCAATATACATCTATATCTGCTATTGACCTGTAGAAGCAAAGAACAGGACACCCCAGGATTCATTCTAAAACAGTTTCATTGGGTGCTTAAAATAGCTTCTGGTGGATGGTGTGGAGAATGGGGGCCTGGAGAAGAGCTGAAAACATTTCCCAAGTTCTCTGTTATTCTGCAGGCACATGTACATGCACACGTGCACACGCTTGTGCTAGTGAATGGAGCATGTCAAGAAGTTGACGGATGGAGAGGGAGTGTATGGAGAAATAGAACAGATGGGTGATTTAATCTACCAAACATTAAGGAGAAGAGAGGCTTGAGAGTGGGTTTTCCAAGGATTTGGGTGGATCCCCTGCCCTCCCTGGACACGTGGTGGTCAGACGATGTTGGCTGATTGAGTGAGTGCTAATGTGGCTCTCAAGACTGGGGATCCATGTAGCTGATGTGGGGGTGTAGCAGATATTTAGGACATTTGTAGCTTTTTATGGCTGAAACCTTGAAGAGCTTATTGCAGTTTTCAGGCAGATAAGGAGTCCTTGCTTTGAAATTGAAAACACTGGACATTCACTTCCTTTCCCTTAATTTAATAGAAATTTCTATATGTGCACATCTGAGTCCCATTTCTATACAGAAATGGTGGGTGTTCATCAATCCTTGACAGACGTTCACATTGTGGTGGGTGGCTCTGTTTCATTTGGCAACTGGCCACTCTAGCCTCCAGTCCTGCAGCTGTGTATGTGACTCTGACCCTCGGATTCAGTCATTCTTGAGCTTTCTGTATTTGGAACCCATTTCTGAATGTTAATAAACCCAAGGTGCTCTCTCCAAAAAATTTCTCAGATGAACCTAAGCATAAAAATTTGCCAGCAATTTATAGAAGGCTGTGGACTCTTCACTGCATCTTTGATCCACTGGCGTAAGTGGAGGACCCTGAGGAGAATGACCCTCAATCCCCTGCTGACTCTTAATCCAGCCCTGCCCTAAGTCAAGAGTCCAGGATTCTAGTTCCCTCACTGTGAAATGAATGGACAGCCTAACATGGAAGCCACTAGAAGGCAGAGTTCTGAATCTGACCACTCTGTGAGGTTGACTTCCGCTTTGAGAGTTGGGATTTTCCCAAGCAGCAGCTTTTGAACCCTGGAACCCTGCAGCTCACACTTCATTTGGGGTTCCTCTGCCTTGATCAGCTGTGCCCCTATGAGGCCTGGGGTCTTCTATGGGTTATAGACTCTGCCCACCCCACACCCAGCTCCTCTAACATACTTTTCAATAGAAGCGATACCATCTCCTCTTTATCCTCTGCCCTTAGGGTCTGAATCCCTCTAGCGTCACACCTGAATGCCTGAGAGGTGTGCACATATGTCCCTGTGTTTTCTGTGGAAGGTGGTGGGTAGGTTAATAAATCAGGGGAATTAAGAATTAAAAGTTCTTGGTTCAAAGTCTGGTTCTAAATTTATTATTTGTGTGAAGGTGGGTAAGATATTTAAATGTTCCAAGCCATGGTCTCCTTAGTTGTGAAGTGGAGATAATGATCATCTCTGTGCTACCTAACTCATAGAGTTCTGAGCACCAAGGAGGTAGCTATCCATGCAGTTAGTCCAGAGTCACATGCATGCCAAATTGCTCTAGGTTCAGCCTACGATCCTTCTGTCATCCTCATGGGTTGATAACTTGCCTGTTTGACACCTGATGGTGGCAAAAGCTGGATGAAGAACAGTACCGCAGCATCCTCTGGACCTACCTGTGTTCTCTTGTACAGGAAGCTGGCATATTCACATAGTGGCTCTTTTGAGCTGAAGACTTTTGCCAACAGGGCCAGCAGATCACTCTGTGTACAGTGGTATGGAGCATGGGGCTATGATGATTAGGAATGCCTATTGCAAGGCAGAGAAGATTCCAGTTTCTTGGCAGGGACTGTTGGGAGGGAAACTGTAAGGGAACTCAAATTTGGAAAGTGTGGTGGAGACTTGGTGGGACACTGATTCTTGCCTTGCAGGGCAACAGTTGGTAACACGAAGCAGAAGCAGCTTTGTGATGAAGAGAAAGGAGATAGCTTAGGAGGGCATTGTGGTATGAGAATGATAGGGGCCACTTGACCAGAAGGAGGCCATTGGGACTGTGGTTTCTAATCGATGACATAAAATAGGTACAGAGGCCAGATGAAGCATAAAGGGACACTTTTCCACAGAGATATTTGCTTGGTCAACTGCTCAGCTCAATGTTGAGCCTCCAATGAGTGCTGGTCTTGCCCAGCTGATATCTGATCTCAGAAGCAAAGGAAGTTCATGAGCAGAGGCTGCTCTGGACTTAACTAACCAACAAAGAAGAAATTATTGGGGTGGGGAGAGGTCAGATCCTCCAAAAGAAACCAATGCAGAGTGTTAGAGCTTGTGGAATGAAAGAAAAAGGGGTTAAAATCAAACACACCCAGACTTCTGAAAAACATGTTTCAAAAATACAAGAATTTGTATTTATGTTTCTCAATATAACACAGTTCAAGAGGCTTTAAAGTCACAAGTGATCCTGAATTTTAAGAAAAGTGAAAGAAAAAAGAGGACAGCAACAAAAAATAAAGTAGCTGCACAGATTTTTAAAGTTCTCATATTCTCAAAAAACTACTGACATACTTTGAAACTATATGAATTTGAGTATAGTAGAGCAAGGTGTTTCAGAGGTAGACTTTGGAATCAGATAGCATTTGAATTCTGTCTCTGCCATTATAAGCTGTGTGACCTTGGATGAATTGTTCATCCTTTCTGGGCTCTGATATCTACATTTGTAAAATGGGGATAGTAGCATACACTCTACAAAGCCACTGTGAATGAGATGAAATGATGCAATGTGAAATCCTTACTAGAGAGGTTAGCATATACTCAAAGCTCAAGATTAGCTATTATTACCAGTCTATTAACAATATAAGGTGCTGCTCTTAATCAAAGGTCACCTTCAAAAGGATAGCACAAATTGGTAAGAATCGTACTGGTAAGGTAAGGACACTTAACAAAACCTATGAGGAATATATAAGTGTACTTTTGGTATAATCTTCAAGAAGAAGGGTAGACCTCAGGTCTGGACGGGTTTTGCACTGTCAAGGCATTGCTTTTGCAATGTTGCATTTCTACCCTGTCAGGAAAAGGGCAGAGTAAGGACTCCTGTCCCTCTATCTCTCCTTTGGAACTACCTGCTTTGAGGACAGTCACAGCTATGATGGAATTGAAGTCCCGTGGGAATCATTTTGCTCTGCTATAAATGAACAGCAGTTTCTCTGTTTTGAGGCAAGGCACTAACAGAACTTGGCAAATGTGATTCTGGAGCCTGGATTACTCCATAAACTACTCTGAAGAAAGGAGCAGAGATAAAGTCTACAAATAGGGGTCAGAAGTCTGCAAAAAGCTAAATGTAGTTGTAATTTTCAAGAGCAGGTGAAATAGTAGATTTGAAAATACAGAGATGTATCTAGAGTACATCCCTGGCAAAGTTCCAGAAGAGATAATTGGCCTCTTAATCCACACCCTCATTCTCTGTTCTTAGCTTAACAATGCGAGAGATCTCCTTATGTCAGGTCCTGCACATCTACTCAGCACCCATAAGAGTGGATTCCCTTCTTATGAGGAGGAAAGGTTCAACTTCTTGAAATGGATACAAGGACCCAAATTACTACGAGGCCCAACACTACTTCCAGGCCTAAAATCACTATAAGACCCAACACTACTACTATACTCACAGTACGGCCAGGCCCAACCCAGCTGCTTCTCTGATTCTGATCTCAAGTTTACTCTTCTCCATCCCTCTCTTTTTCTGGTCACACTAACCTGCTTGCTGTTGACCTCTGCCCTTGCTGTTTTCCCTGCTTGGATCTTCTTCTACTAGGTAACTCTTTGATTCTCTCTCCTAAATCCTTGCTCAAATGTCACCTTTCTCAGTGAGGCCTATGCTAAGCACCTCTGTAACCCCCACACCTCCACTAGCCTCTTCCTGGGCATATTCTTCCATCATCAACAGTCCTCATTACCACTCAACATACTATATACTCTTGTTTGTCCCACTCATCAACTTTATGCCTTCACTGAAATGAATCTTTAGCTGCTAGAATTATGCCTACCATACAGTCATGTTTGTTAGATACTTGTTTACTGGGAGGGAGTGGGAATAAAAGTATGAAAGAAGATGTTTGGTGCACATCTATCCATCCATGGATGAGTGAATAAAGAAAATGTGGCACATGTATATGTATGCACCACATTTTCTTTATGCGTATATGCATATCCATTATACACACAGAGAAAGACACAAGCACATGTGCATGCATGCACACACACACTGAATATTCTCAGTCAAAAATAAAAGGAGGAAATCTTGCCATTTGACACAACAAGGCTGAATCTTGAAGGCATGCTAAGTAAAATAAGTCAGACAGAAAGACAAATGTATGAACTTGCTATATGTATAATCTAAATCAAATCTAATCTAAAACAAATAACAAATAAATCCAAGGTCTTGATAGAGAGAAGCGATTTATGGTTTCCAGAGTTGGGGGTGGGGTGAGTGAAATGGGTGAAGAGGGTCAAAGGTACAGACTTCCAGTTATAAAATAAATGTCATGGGGATGCAAAGTATAGCATGGCAACTATAGTCAATATTACCACTTACATATTTGAAGAAAAAAAAGAGTTCACTAGACTAGGGTGAGAAACTTTCCCAGTTTGTCCAGAAAGGTGGGAACTTAAAGCCCTAACACTGGGAAAGTCCCACTGAATGCCCTACTCTATCTCAGTCAACTTCATTTACTTCTACTCAGTATTCAAAGAACTCTTTTCCTTTCATTTCCTTTCCCCTTTATTATTGCTACTCTCACTTATTTTGATTTTTTATGAAACAGGAGGAAAGAATGAACCGTGTTGGGGGAACTGACACATTTATCCATGAAGGTACAGAATTGCCTATAAGAATTCAACCTCAGAGCTGCAGGCCCGAGATGCCTAGATGAAGGTACCTTCCCAGGTACCTTGATGTGGGTAATGGTGAACTGAGACACTGATGAGATGCAGCATCCATCCAGATAGAATTGGTGGAGAGAGTTGTTTGATCAGGTTCACACAGGAAGCTTATTAAAAGCAATAAAAGCACGTTTAATCTCCCTGCCATCTGGGAAAGTCACATAAATGTAGGGCACATGTGTGTGTATCACCTGTGTTGCCTGCCTCTTTCACAGGCAAGATGGATTATTATATATACCAGGGTTAGAGGTTTCTTCCTTCATGATTGTGTTCAAGTTACCTGGAGCAAAAATGGTGCGAATTACTACGGGTGTGTCCCAGACCCAAGTTGCTAAGGTGGGGGTCTTAATCTATGGGATTCTTGCTCTAAGAAGTCTCAGGTTTTGCCAGTTCATTAATTTTCCACTCATACATCTGCACACTGTCCTATATATTTTAAGCTATGTTATCCCTGCCTACGGGTGCATGACCTATATGGTTTCCTGATTAGAGGGTGCATTTTGGCTCTAGTGGCTAGTTTTGCCACAATGATAGTAGGGGGCTTTTCATTCATGTCCATTCAATGATGTCATAGTCTTCTCAGTGAATGCCTAGGTAAGCCGGCTAGAGATGCAGAAAAAAGTAGCAATTTAAAAAAATTGAGGTTGTTTGTTCCTGACTCTAGAAATCCTTATTTCCTTCCTATTCCTTCTGTTACATTTTGGATATTAAGAATCTTTAAAAGTATTAAGGGTTGAAGCAGTAAAAAGATTGGTAAGAAAACAAAGGTATTCCTATAAGGAGAAACAATAAAGATAAAACCAAGTTAAGATTATTTTAAAATTTTAATAGGAAGAGAAGATGAGGCTACTTTAATAGGAAGAGTAGAAACGGTAACTCGGTCAGGGAACTGGATTGCTGAGACCAATAACTTTGGGAGGTGGAGTGTGGCTCTGCCTAAAACCAGTATGGCTTATAAAGGAAAGAAGGATACTTTCTTAATTGGTAAAGCATGAACACCTGTTTCTTTATATTCTTTTCACAATTTTTTGAACATGAAACTATTGACAAACAATGATTTCTCTATGTAGTAAACAGAAAAATAACCATTGTTAAACATTTGGTTATAACGCA
The DNA here is from genome assembly GCA_004363575.1 of Solenodon paradoxus. Classification (NCBI taxonomy): domain Eukaryota; kingdom Metazoa; phylum Chordata; class Mammalia; order Eulipotyphla; family Solenodontidae; genus Solenodon; species Solenodon paradoxus. Next base: position 146,499 of record RJWH01003170.1, on the reverse strand, counting down.
ATTAACAATGTTTACTTGATTTTGTAGTACACAATGTTTTAAAATAGCAAATAGAAGGGTAACTAACACTGAGACCTTTTAGGAATTTTATATAACCCTTATACTTAATTATATAATTATAATTATATAATTAGACTTCCACATAAACATAATAAGATGGTTGAGTATTGTTATTTTGACACTTCCCAAAATATGTTTACCACACTGAATGAATGTAACTTGATTAATATTTTTCTTTTTATTAGGATAAAATAATTTCTTTATATGGAATACAGGATATCTTAAGAATCGCTAGGATTCGTATGTTTTTCTTTTAAAAAATACAGACAACTCTTTTACTTTTTCATTTTTTATTGTAGTAACACATTCTACACATTAAAATAAGCTCATATGTAAAGTTTCCCCATTCCTCAGAAATATGTCAACACACCCTGCCCTCAATCAAATCACCAAGTTTTCTGCACCATTGTCCAGTAAGATCTGACACCACTTATCACCCCCCACATCCCATTCTCTATTGGTAACCTAAGTTCTGTTGCAAGTGTCTAAAGACTGATTTTGTTTCATCTGAATTTGTTTTGTCTATTCAGGTTCCACCTATGAGTGAGTCATCTGGTATCTACCTGGCTTCTTTTGACTTATTTCACTTAACATAATCCCCTCTAGATTCATCCATGCTGATTCAAATTACAGAACTTCATCTCTTCTAATGTCTGTGCAGTATTCCATTGTGTACGTATGTACCACATCTTCTTTACCCAGTCATCTTTACCCATGCACTTATGTAGTTTCCAGTTCTAAGCTATTGTGAATAGGGCTGTGGTAAACATGGAGGTGCATTAAACTCTGTGAATGAGTGTTTTTGTATCTTTTGGTAAATACCCAAAAGTGGGATGGCCAGATATACGGGGCTTCCATCTTCATTTTTTGAGAAATCTCCACATTGCTTTTCATAGGGGTTGCACCAATTTGCACTCCCACCAGCAGTGTAAAAATGTTTCCTTTTCTCCACATCTTCACCAACATTTGTTGTTGCAGGATTTTGAATAATAGTCAATCTCTCAGGTGTAATGTGATATCTCATTGCTTTTTTAATGTGCATTTCCCCGATAGCCAGCAAGTGGGAAGATCTCTTCATGTGCCTGTTGACTATCTGCATATCCCCTTTGGAAAAATGTCTCTCCAATTTCTCTTCTGATTTTTTATTGGATTGCCTGTTTTTTTCTGTTATTGTGATTTATGAATTCTTTGTAAATTTTAGATACTAAGTCCTAGTCAGAAAAATGAAATATGAATATCTTCTCCCAGTTGGTAAGTTGTGTTTTGGTTTTGGTGATGTTATCTATCACTGTGAAGAAGGTTTTTAGTTTGATGTAGTCCAAATTGTTTATTTTTCTTTTTGTTTCCTTGATGCTGAGTCCCCAAAGTCCTCCTTAAGGCTTACATCATGGAATGTCTTTCTTATGTTGTCTTCCAATAATTTTCTGGTTTCAGATCTCATGTTCAAGTCTCTGGTACATTTTGAGCTATTTTTTTCTGAATGCTAGCTTCATTCTTTTGCATATGACACTCCAGTTATCTCAACACCATTTATTGAAAGGACTTTCCTTTCTCCATTGTATGCTTTTGGCTACTTTGTCATGGAAAAACTGATTGTAAGTGAGTGGATTAGTTTCTGGTGATTAACTCCTATTCCACTGGTCTGTGCCTCTGTTATTAATCCAGTACCATAGTGTTCTGATCACTATCATTTTGTATTATGGCTCAATGTCTGGGAGTATAATCTTCCTACCATACACTTTCTTTTTTCTCATAATTGCTTTGACTACTTGAGGTCTTTTATTGTTCCACAGAAATTTCAATATTTCTTGTTCTATTTCCTGGATTTTAATGGGATTGCTTTAGGTAAGATGATGGTTTTAATTATGCTGATTTTTACCAACCATGAGCAGGGCATGTCTTTCCATCTCTTTGTATCCTCCTCTACTTCTTTTAAGAAATACTTTGTTTTCATTGTATGAGATTTTCACTTCCAAATATTTGATTATTTTACTTCTATTTTAAATGGTATGATTTTCTTGATTTCATTTCTTCTAGCGTGTTGTTTGCATATAAGAATGCTACATATTTTTGTGCATTGATTTTGTAACCTGCTAGTTTACTGTATTCATTGATTAGTTCTAGAAGTTTTGGCAGAGATTTTAATATGTATAATCATGTCACTTGAAAATAATGAGGTTTGTTTCCTCCATTCCAATTTAGATTCCATCTATTTCTTTTTCTTGCCTAATTGCCCTAGCTAAGACTTCCAGTACTATGCTAAATAGCAGTGATGAGAGTGGACAGCCTTACCTTTTTCCTGACTTAGGAGGAAATGCTTTAAATTTTTTTAATTAAACTATGATATTGATTATGGATTTAGCATATGTGTCCTTGATTAAGTTGAGATACATACCTTCTATCCCAATTTTATGTAATTTTTATTATAAATTGGTGTCCAATTATGTCAAAAGCTTTCTCTGTGTCAATTGATATGATCATGTGAATTTTCTCCTTGGTCTTGTTGATATGGTATATTGCATTAAGAAATGCATGCACACTGAACCATCATTCCATGAGCAGGACAAATCCCACTGCACTGTTGGATTTGGTTTGCTAATATTTTTTGAGAATTTTTGTACCTATGTTCATTCGAGGTATTGGTTTGTAATTTTCTTTCTTGGTGATGTCTCTATCCGCTTTTGGTATCAGTGTGATGTTAACCTCATAGAAAGTACTTGGGAATGATATCTGTTCTTTAATAATTTGTAAGAGTTTGAGAATAGATATTATTTCTTCTCTGAAGACTTGTTAAAATTCATTAGAAAAGTCATCTGAACCTGAGCTTTTATTTTTAGGGAAATTTTTTTATTATCTATTCAATTTCTTTGTGATTTTTCTGTTCAGATTTTCCTATTCTCCCTGGTTCACTTTTGGAGGACTATATTTTTTCTAGAACTCTGTCTTTGTCCTCAAGGTTGTCTATTTTGTTAGCACAGATTTGTTCAGAGTGGTCTCTTAATTTTCTCCATTTCTGTTGTAACTTCTCACCATTCATTTCTGATTCTAGTTATGAAAGTTTTCTCTCTTTTTATGAGTATAGCCAATGGTTTCTCAATTTTGTTTATTCTTTTCAAAGAACCAACTTTTGGTACCATTGAAATTGTGGATTATCTTTTTGTTTTCTATTTCATTTATTTCTTGAATTTTAATGATTTCTTTTCTTTTGTTGATTTGTGGCTTTAATTGTTCTGCTTTCTCTAGTTGTTTTAAGTGTAGGGTCAGATATTTTATTTGTGATTTTTCTTGGTTTTTGAGGTAGGCTGAATTATAATGAACTTCTCTCTTAGTACTGCATTTGCTGCATTCCATAGATTCCATAGATTGTTTCTTCATTCTCATTTGTCTCTAAGTATTTTTTAAGTTCCTCTTTGATTTCCTCTCTTTCCCAAGAGTCATACAGAAGCATATTGTTTAGTCTGCAATTAATTTGATACTTTCCAGCTTTCCTTAAATGGTTGATTTCTAGTTTTAAGCTACTGTGATCAGAGACTATCCTTGGTATAATTTCAATCAGATTCCCAGTGACAATTTTCAAGGAAAAACAAAAAAATTTAATTTATATTAAATAAGAAAATACTCATATAGCAAGAGCAACCATAGAAAGAGGAACAAAAATGGGCATAACACACTTCTGGATCTTGAGCTATACAAGCAATCCAGATTTTTAAAAAACGTATAAGCTACTGGAATAACAACAGAGACACATAGCAGTAGAATATAAATTAATAAACAAAAGTAGTCTCACACATATATGGTCAGTTAATTTACGAAAAAGGAGCCGAGAGTATACAATGGAGAAAGGAAAGTATTTTCAACAATTTGTGCAGGGATAACTGGACAGTGACATGCAAAAGAATCAAACTAGACCACTCTCCAATATCATGCTCAAAGATTAACTGAAAATGGATAATAGGTTTGCATATACTTAGAAGAAAACATAGGCAATAAGTTCTATGACATTGAGCTTAGAGAGGTTGATGATGACTCAGCTCTAATAAGTGAAACAAACTCAAAAATAAGTAAATGGGGTTGCATGAAACTAAAGTTCTGCAAGCTAAAGAAACAATATCAAGATGAAACAAAGTTCTGTCAAACAGTAAATGACATTTTAATATCAATCATCTGATAAGAGCTAAACATCCACATATATAAAGAACTTGACTCAACAACAGAAACCAAACAACCTAATCAAAAAAACGGAATCAAATAGACATTTCTCAAAGAAAAGAGATGGAGATGACCACCAGGCATATGAAAATATTTTCTTCTTGGATTTCCCTAATGGAGAATAAAACTTAAAACAACAAGTAATACCATCATAGCTGTGAAAATGACTTTTATCCAAAAGACTGAAAACAACAAATGTTAGTGTGCATGAAGGGAAAAGGAGCACTTTACTCCCTTGGTGGGAATTTAAGTTGCTTTAATCTTATGTAAAGCTGTATAGGTACTCCTAAATTAATTTATAATGAAATCCCATATGATTCCATCATCTCACTTCTGGGTATTTACCAAAACACAAAAACACTAATTTACCAAATTATATGTACCCCAATATTATTGCAGCATTATTTGCACTAATCAATAATTGAAAGCTTCCTAAATTTCCCTCATAAGATGAATGGATATTGGATATGTTTATATACATATAGATATAGATACACATATGTGAATGCATATGTATAGGAATACATATATAATGGAATATTGTGCAGTCTTAAATATGATGAAATCCTGCCACTTGAAACTACATGGTTGGAGCTAGAGATAATTATGATAAATGAAATAAGCCAGAAGGAGAAATACAAACATCACATGATCTCACTCATGTGTGTATTATAAAGAAACATTGAAAAGAAAAAAGAGACAAAACTAAAAAAAACACTGGATATTGACTATAGAACTAAGGATACCAGCGTAAATGTGGGTGTGAGTAGGAGTAAGTCATTCTGGGGTTACAGTGGACATTGTAGAGGTATTTTGCAATTTCGTTGTGGATATGGTATGTTGTCTTATACTTGATGAATGATGATGGGCTTATATTATTGTGTAAATCATATTCATGCCAATAAGCATTTTAAAAAGAAAGAGCATATTATAGAGATTTCAAAAATATTATAATAATCACCTTAGAAACTATTAGAAATTATATATGTATATATAATTTAAATATTAGTTTAAATGAATAGATAAAATTTACAGCATTTTCAGAAAATAGAAACAATGATGAAAAATTAAATAATTAGAAGACTAATATATGAGGTTCAAGATTCTAGTCAATGAATTTTTCAAAAAGAAGTGTTATGAAGTAAAATCAATAAAAGTATAAGAATATTTTCTAAAATTGTCTTCCAAACCTACTTAGAATAAAAGAACTTAGCACAATAAGTAACTAAAGTTCCCACAAAAGAAAATCAAGCAGAAATTTAAGAACTGTGAACTATAAATGCTAACACCTCTAAAGAAGAAAAAATGGCCACCTTCCATAGAACCATAAGTAGAAATTTGAATATAAAGACACTAATAGAGAATGGAGTTGATGAATATCAGTAATATGGAAGGGTAGAAGTTTTATACCAAATTCTGTCAAGAAGCATCAAATATGAAAATCACCATTGCAAAGAATTATTTTTCAAAGAATTATGTGACAGTATAAAACACACAGGAAAAGGTAACTTCAGGATGTGGTAACCCAAGTACTAAGAAGGTATACTGAGGATTGATACTAAAAAAAGAAATTAAAAGTTTGCTTATAAATAGCCACCCAGTTACCTTCCAAACCTCTCTTCCTTGAAAGTCAGTAAACTATTGATTAAATATCAAAATAGACTGAAGCAGCCCAGTTGTCCCAGCCATGTTTCAACTCAATCTTCATGACCAGGTGAGTGTGAGAGAGAGGGACACAGTTACCATCATTTCCACCCCTACCAAAGAAGGTAAGCAGCCAGAGTTGGCTGAGAACTAAATCACAGAGCAGAAGAACTAAGGAAAAAAAGGATTCAGCTTCAGTATTACCAGCTACCATGCCAAACTCCAAGAGCCCACAGCCCCTATGGATTTCAACTAGAAAAAAAAGTCATGCACAAAAGAAATCCATGGCAAAAGAAATTCCTTAAAGAAAATCACAAATTGCACAAAAAGAGGATGATGCCAGTGTAATAAACATGTTGACACTGACTGGAACAATTAAACAGATAAAGAACTCAAAATAAAAGGTATTGAAATGCTGAACAAAATGCAGGAGGCATAGGCAACTACGAAAAGATAATTGCAAAACTTCAGAATAAATGAGACAGAACGGTAGGAGAACTTCACCAAGAAGATTGAAGCTATGAAAAAAAAGTTCTAACAGAAATGCCAGAGACGAAAAACACAGTGAATCATTTAAAGTTAAACATGGAAATCTCTATTAAAAAGACTCATCTTCCTAAAGAATGAATCTCATAAATTGAAGACAAGAGTACAGTGATAACCCTCACAGAAAAGGAGAGAAAAGCAAGATTGAGGAAAAATGTGAAATATGAACAGGATATGAATATCAAATACCAGGAAAATAGCTATCCTTAATGGAGAGGAGAGGGAGACAGAAGATAAAAACTTATTTAAAGAATTCCAGGAAGCTAATAGAACGCTGAAATTCATAACTGTAAAATGACCTACTCTAAGACATGTCATAATTAAACAATGATAAAGAAAAATTATTGAAGGTTGTATAGAAAAAAGAAACACAAAATGTAAGTGTACACCAATCAGGCTATCATCAGACTTCTCAGCAGATATCCTACAGGCCAGGAGAGAGTGAACTGAAATATTCAAAATAATAAAAGACAAAAACTATCAGTAAATAGTATTCTAACCTGCAGGATTATTATTTAAATTGATGGAGAAGTAAAGCTCTTCAATAAAAAAGTATTCATTTATTTTTCCATCATCAGGACAGTCTTTCAAAATGTTAAGATGGTCTTTGCAACAGGAAAAATAAAAACAAAGACCACCAAACCCTGAGAATGATGATAAGTAATAAAATAATGTCAGAAGCTAAGACAGGGTCAACAAGAAAGAACAAAAAACACTAGAGAGGAAGAAATGGAATCTGTATGGACATATAATAACAATATAGATTCACCTCAAAAAAGATTTAGAGCAGTAAAATTAGAGAAAATTCATATGGGAAGCAAAAGCTCAATCCTAAAGGCATACATAGCTGGGAAGAAGATAACACTGAATGAATCAACACAAAAAAATCTAGAGGCTATAGCAAAAAAAAAAAAATGACTACCACCAACAAAAAACATAAAGGATAACAAGCAATAGAGATAGAAACCCAAAAAGACTCAAATGATAGCAATAAAACCCATTATAAATTATGACTATAAATGTGAATTCAATGAATTTACCAATCACAAGACACAGAGTGGCTGGATAGATCAGAAAACAAGACTCATCACTATTATCCCTACTAGAAACACAGATTAGGTCCATAGATTGAAAATCAAGGGCTATGGAAAAATATATCAAAAGAACAGGGGTGAAAGGAAATCAGGAACTGTAATACTAACATCATACAGGATAAAATTTTACCTAGAAAAAGATAGCATGAGACAAGTATGAAACCATATTATGGTCACATCAGGAAGATGTAACTGTCAACATATATGCACCTGATGCTGGATCACAGATGTATATAATACAAACAAATGCTGATAGACATAAAATGATAGATTGACAGTAACACATTAGTAGTATCTAACTTCAGTAGTCCAGTTACTTCAATAGGTATATTATCCAGGCAGACAATCAAGAAAGACCCTGTATGAAGCAATAGACTATTTGGACTTAGCAAGCATATACAGAGAATTGCAGACCAACAGAAAAGAATATACATTCTTCACAAATGGGTGTGGAATTATCTCAAAGATATAACAAAACTTGGGATACAAAACAAGTCTCATTAAATTTAGCAATATAAAATTAGAGAAAGCATCTTCTCTATCTACAAGGAGGTTGAAACATAAGTGAACCATAAAGGTATGGAAATTTAACAACAGGGTTCTAAGCAACTCTTGTGTCATGATTGAAATTAAATATTAAATTGATAATTATCTAAAATCAAAGAAAAATAAAGATATGAGCTACCACAACACATGGAATGCGGTAAAAAACAAACAGTTCTGAGAACAAAGATTATAGTGATACAAACTCACAATAAAACATAGAGACAGTTGAAATTAAGTATGTAACCAGATACCTGAAGAAACTAGAAAGGGAAGAAAAATTTAAATAAAAAGCTTACGAGGGAGAAAATAATATAAAATAGAGTTTAAATAAACAAAATTTTAAAAAGACCATCCAAAAAGTGAATGAAACCAAAGCTAGTTCTCTTAAAAAAATAAACAAAATGGATAAACCTCTAGACAGAATCATAAAGGAAAAAGAGAAAACTGTAACATTGAGAATCAGAAATGATAGAGGTAAGAATACAACAGACATCACAGAAGTCTAAAGACTCATGAGAGACTATTATGAACACCTATGCAAAAAAATGGTGGATCATGAAGAAATAGGTAAATTTCTATAATTTTGCAGTCTCCCAAAACTAAACCATGAAGACTGAAATAACTTGAAAAGACCAGTCATAGGCACAGAAATATTTAATGTAATTATTTTATTATAATTTCTTTTGGTTACAAAGTCATAATCATTTTAATATATTGAACTAACTTCTCAGTCTTTGGTTATTACACACTGCCCCCACCATCACAGTTCCAGTGTCTGTCACCACCACCTCTCTCTCCCTTTCCCTCTCCCTCTCCCTTCCCCTCCCCCTCCCCCTCCCTCTCCCTCTACCGTTGATGAATTGCCTTTTTGCTTTAGTGGTAGTTTCTTTTGCTACAAGCACAGAAATGTAAAAGGTAATCAAAATTCCCACAGAAAACAAAGTCCAAGACCAGCATAAATTCTACCAGCCTTCGAAGAAATGCTAATCTTCATTGTCCTTAAAGGCTTCCAAAAATTAAGAGAATAAACTCCCAAATGCATTCTATGAAGCTAGCATTAGCCTGACCCCACAATTAGGCAAAAACAACACCAAAAATAAAATTAGAGACCACTGTAACTAATGAATATAGATGCAAAAATCCTTCAACAAAATCCTGTCAAACTGAATTCAACGGCACATTTAATAAATACACCAGGCTCAATTGGGGTGTATTCTAGGGAGGCAAAGATAGTTCAACATACACAAATCATTCAATGTAATATACTACATCACAAACTGAAAAAAATCATGTTGTATTAATATATGCAGAAAAATATTGGACAAGATTGAACAATTATAACAAAAAACCTTTGCCAGAGTAGGAATAAATCTTCACATATCAACATAATAAAACCAATATATGACAAATCACAGACGACATTATAATCGATGGTGAAACATTGAAATCCTTTCCCCTAAGATCTGTAACAAGACAAAGTTAATTGTCCTCATCACAAGTTCAACATAATTCTGGAAGCATTAACCAAGTCAATAGGTCATGGAAAGCACATTAAATGAATCAAAATAGAGAAATAATAAAGATAGCTCTCAGATAAAGATAACATGATGTTATACTAGAAAATCCAACAAACCACTAAAAAACTACTAAAAATAATAAATTAATACAGCAAAGTGGCAGGATTTTAAATCAACACAAAAAAGTTGGTAGCATTTCCATAAGCAAACATTAAATTAAAGGAAAATGAAATCAAGAAAAATCACTATAGTACTAAAAGAGTTTACATGAGAATAAACTTAACAAAGAGGTGAAAAACTTTTACCATAAAAACTGCAAGGCCTTAATGACAAAATTAAATGAAGACACACAGCGATAAAGGAATGACCATGCTCATAGACTGAAAAAATTAACTTAGCTTACATGGCCATTCTATCCAAATAAATATACATATTTATTGCAATTTCTGTCAAAATTCCAGGGACATTTTAAAGGAAGTCGAACAAACATTACTGAAGGGTGTATGGAATACAAAACTAACCAAAGATATACTCAGAAAAAAAGGAAAACTGATAACTCATCCTGACTTTAAATTATACTGCATAGTGATCACCATCAAAATGGTATTATTGAAACAAAGACTGACACACAGATCAGTGGAATAAATTTGATAGCATAGAAATAAAGTCACAGTTATATGTGACATAATAAAGACAGTTTATGATAAAGCAATCAAGAGCATACAATGAAGGAAGAGAAAGATATTCAACAAATGATGTTGGGAATAATGAACAATCACCTAAAAAAAGAACCTATATTATTCATTAGTGTCATATAAAAGTAAACTCAAAAGGAATCAAAGACAGGGACATAAGAACATAAATCATAAAATGTATAGAGAAGATATTTGCACAAAATGTGTCAACAAGATCTTGCTATCCAAAATATGTACAAAGTCCATACTCCTAAGCAACAAAATAGCAAATGACTCAATAAATGGACAGAATTAAATAGAGAGGTATCTAGAAAAGACAAATGACCTATGATCACCTGAAAAAATGCTCTACAGACCTCATCTTAAAGAAATGCACACAAAAACCACAATGACTTATGAACTCACAGCAGTGAAACATTGAAACATTAGAACATTAGAAAGACTAAAAACAAATTTTGGAGAGTGTGAAGAAAAAGGAACATTTCTACACAGTTGGTGGGAATGTAAATGGGTGCAATCTATTTGGAAATAAGTATGGAGATTCCTCAAATAAAGATGAATCTCAAGGATTTCCACTTCTAGGCATCTATCTAGAGAATATTAAAAAAACTAAAAATATCAACACCCCTATGATCCATAGCAACACAATTCACAATACTGAAAACAAGTTAACTGTCCATCAGTAGATGACTGGAAAAAGAAGCTTTCATATATATATATATATGCACACATATATACATATACTCCATGGATTTTTATGTAGCTAAAAAACAAAAAATCATGCCCTTTGAAACAACCTGGGGATCATGTTAAATAAAATAAGCCAGTAGCCAGTATGAAAATAAGAAATATAGGGGTTTCACTCATATGTTGAATATAAATTAGACAAAACCTCACAAAATTCACAGGCACAACAAAAATTTAAATAATTAACTTAGTTTGAATGGCCCTTCTAGCCAAAGAAATAACCATATGCAATGCAACTTAATGCACAAGGGGATTGGGAGTGGGGGATGAAATATATTTCAGAATAAGGTGGTGTAAAGGGCACTGTAACACTTTTCATGTGTAGTTGTGTGAAATACTCAGACAGGTGCTATTTCAATGTCCTAAAATACGTATAGCAATGTAAGCAACAATAATGAAGTTATAATAGAAAAACAGTGAAATAGTAAGGATTGTGAATCTTGGAAAAAAAATATAGTGATGTGATAAATATATAGATAATGGGATACTGTTCAACTAATAAAAATGATGAAGTCGACATTTGCTACAGCATTGATGGGCCTTATACTTAAATAAATTAAATGGAGTAATAAAACACTATTATTTGATTCATCTATGGTACATAAACAAAACAAATTAACTAAAATAAAACAAGTATAAGCTTTTACACTGGAAAACAAAATTAGAGATTACTATAAGAAAGAAAAGCAGGGTATATAAACTAAGTAAACGGGATCAAGCATATGGTGAATGATACGATTAGACTTTTAGTGGTAAGCATATTATGTATAAATAGATGTTGATTTATAATAACATACAGTTAAAAACTGCATAATATTATAAAGCAACGTTACTTAAATTTTAATGGGTAAAACTTGAATAAACATTTTTTCAAATATGACATACTTATAAGCATACTTATTGACATGTTTTTACCTACCATATGATCTATCTTGGAGAATGTGCATGTGTGTTTGACAAGAATATATATTATGTTTTTGGAAATGACATTCTATACATTCTTATTATAGTTCACATCAATGTCTTACTGTTGATTTTTGTCTGTACGATCTATCCATTTTGAAATTAGAGAATTGAATTCCCGTATGATTGTATTATTGTCTATATTTAACTTCAGATCTGTCAGTATTTGCTAAATTTTGGTGCTCTAAAGCTGGTTGTGTATATATTTATGAGTATTATAATCTTGATGAACTGATCATTTCATAATTACATAATTATCCTGTCTCTTATTATAATTACTGGCATAGACTAATTTATATGTTATGAGTGTAAATATATCAGTTCTCTTTGTTTCACAAAGCCTACAATATCTTTCCCCATCTTTGAGATCACAGCATCCCTATGGCTTTTTATTGAAGAATTCAATCTTTACATTTAGAGTAATTATTGATAAATAAAGACTTACAAATAACTTTCTATTAATAATTTTTGGCTGCCTTTCATAAGTTATCTTATTTTTCTTTCATGTTGCTGTTTTTTGCGAATTGATGATATTTCATAGTACTTCAGGTCCCTTATCTTTCTTATTCATCTGTTGTATCTTTTCTTCTGTGGTTACCATGGGGCCTACATCAAATGTTTCATAGATCAGAAATTATTTAATTCTGACAGTCACGTAAATAATTTCATCTTTTTACTTTCCCCGTTTATTTTGTTGTTACAATTTATTTTTTGTATTCTGTGTTTATTAACTTGCTCTGTTTATAATTATTTTATTAACATTTAAATTGAATGGTTAGCACTTCATATTACAGTATGAAAATATTCTCAAACTATATACTTACATTTACTACTGTATTATATCATTAATATTCTTTATGTTCCTAATTACCATGCTTTCATTTAAACTTGAAGAACTTATAGATTTCTTAAATTGTTTTATTATTCCACATTGCCATATGATTTTTAGTATATTGAATTCAGAACCCAATCTTTGTACATTTCACACTACATCTCCAGAATCCCAGTGTCCTTTATCACCACCTTGTAGCTCCTGTCTACCCTTATCACATACACATCCTCAGCCACAGTTTTGCATCTTAAGTATTTTGTAGGACTTCTCTGTTCATGAGCTTTGTTTATTGTATTCCACATATGAGTGAAAAATATCTGTACTTCTTTTTCTCATTGTGGCTTACTTCACTAAGCATAGTCATATCCAGTTTTGTCCAGGGCGTTGCTGAAGGTACAATTTTTATCTTTTTTTAAAAAGTGCACATAATACCATAGCTTCTTTATCCAATCATCTTTTTATGAGCATTTAATTTGTGCTCTAGTCTTGACTCTTGTGAATTGTACTGCTATAGGGGTACTGATATTTCTTTTAATTAGGTTTTTTTTGTATTTGACTATATGCCTAGAAGTGCTATTGTTTGATCAAATGTTAGATATATTTTTTTAGGAATCTCCATACTGCTTTCACAAAGTTGACAGTTTGTCATATATTGCTTTTATTATGTTGATATATCTGCCTTCTGTACCTATTTTGTTAAGGTTTTTTTTTCATGAATTGGGTGTTAAATCTTGTCAAAAGCTTTTCCTGTATCTACTGGGATGATCATATGAGTTTTGATTTTCACTTTGTTGATGTGGTATATTAGATTGATTGATTTGCATAGGTTGAATCATCCTAGCATCCCTGATATAAATCTTTATGTGGTCTATTATTTTTTGATGTGATGTTGAGTTCTATTTTCTAGGTTTTGGTTTGAGATTTTTGTGTCTATATTCATGAATATTGGTCTGTAGTTTTCTTTTCGGTGTTGTATTTGACTGATTTTGAAATCAGTAATATTTGTCTCATAGTGTATATTCGGGAGTTTTCCTTCCTCAACTTTGTGAGAGTTTAAGAAAGACGGGGATTTGCTCTTTTTGAATGTTTGGTAAAATTCACTAGTGAATCCATGTGGACCTAGGATCTTGTTTGGGGGGAATTTTTTTATTACTTCTTCAATTGCTGTGCTTGTGATTAGTCTGTCTAGGTTGTCTCTGCCCTCCTTGGTCAGTATTAGGAGGTTGTAGGAATACAGAAAACTGTCCATTTCTTTTATGATTGACAAATGTATTAGCATATAAGTGTTCATAATAGCCTCCCATAATTCTTTGTTTCTGTGATGTCAGTTTCAATATTACCTCTTTCATTTTTGTTATTAGGGTTTTCTCTATCTCTTGAGTCTATCTAGTGGTACATCAAGTTTGCTTAGTGTTTCAAAGAAGCAGCTCTTGGATTCACTAATCATTTTCATCATCCTTTTGTTTTCAGTTTCATTAATTTTTTCTTCAATATTTTATTTTCTTCCTCCTGCCGATTTTGGGTTTTGATAGTCCTTCCTTATAGTTCCCTCACATGTGTGGTTAGATATTTAATTTGAGCTCTCACTTTACTTTAGATGCTTGCTTGTATGGTTAAAAACTTTCCTCGGAACTGGTTTTGTCATATCACATATGTTCATCTATGAATTTTAATTTACTTCCAGATAAACCTTTATTTCATCTTTAATTTCTTTGATGATCAAGGATCCAGGAGTTATTTCAAGGCATATTATTTAATAACCACATCTTCGTGTTTATTCCAGTTTTGTTCTATTTGTTTATTTCTAATTTCACCCCCTTGGAGTTAGAGAAAATTCTTTCTATAATTTCAATCTTGCTAAATTTGCTGAAAGATTTTTTGAGTCCCAGGATGTGTTCCACCTTTGAGAATGTTCCATGTACATTAGCAAAAATTGTATAATCTTTTTTGATGTAGTGGAACACTCTACATGTCTATTAGGCCCACATCTATTTTTTAAATTAAGTTCCTTATTTCTTTGTTTATTTTCTTCCTGGGTGATCTGTCTATTGATACAAAGAGAATATTGAAGTCCCCTGTTGTTATTATGTTACAGTCAATGTCAGTCTTTAGTTTTGTTGATATTTATTTTATATACTTAGATTGTCCTGTACTGGGTACATATGTGTTGATAATAGTTATATCTTCTTGATGGCTCACCTCTTGATCATAACAAAGTGTACATCCCTGACTTGTGATGCTATTTTAGTTGGAAGGTTGTCTAATATTAGTATTACAGTTCACAATTTCTTTTCATCACTGTTGCTTTGATATATTTGTCCATAGCCATTGATTTTAAATATTTTTGTCTTTGGATCTGACATGAGTTTCCTGTGGGCATAATATTGATGGGTCCTGTTTTTTTATCCACTCTGTCTTTTGATTGGTGAATACTTTCCATTCACATTTAGGATGATGACTAAATTGTAGGGGGTTATTTTGTTTGAGAATTTCTTTTCTTTTGATTTTTTCTGACTTGCTTCATTCGTTGTGTCTTTTAATTTGTTCTTTCCTTTGAATAGTTTTTGTTGTCTATTCTGTATATTTTGGCTGCTGCCCAGTATTGGATTTTGTGACTGACCCATGTATTCTCTCTAATTGTACTGCTCTAGTGTGCTGCATCATTTATGAGATGTTGCCATGTCATATTTTTATGTTTGTGCAAGATACTAGTTTCTTCCCCTTTCATTTGTTTTAATTTTTTTGTTCTGTCCTATTGGTCTCAACTTTTTTCTTATATTTTCCTGTTTAATACCATTCTCAATGCTTGGTGACTTTTTGTATTCATTTTTCCTGTTCTAGGGCCCCTTTCAAAATTTTTGAATGGCAGGCTTAGTGATAGAAATTCTGTTAATTTTTATTTGTCATTGAAGACCTTCATTTCACCATCATATTTGAATGATAATTTTGTAGGGCAGAGTATTCTTGGCTAGTGATTTTGTAGAAGGGAGGAAGCCACACCCCAGTTTCTAGGCACTGAGGACCAACAGTGGCCACCCAGCCATCAGGTGCCTGAAAGTCTAGACTGGCTGAAAACTACTGAGGTACCCCTTTCTGAGAACGAAACTTCATATGCATTTTATAATTATGTGAATCCTGTGTGTTATCCATGTGAGGAATTCACAAATGAAAAACTGAATTCCGTTTGTAATTCCTGTTCTAATTCACACCTTCCCCTCTCCCTCACCAATAAAAGTGTATCCCAAAAGTATTTCAGGGCTCAGATTCTACATCTGGCCCACGCATAATAAAGCTGTCTTCACTACTTCTTCTAAAAGAGCACCATTTGGATTTGTCGGTTAGGAGAGACAGAGCGATAACAGTTTTTGCCTTTTAGTATTTTGAAAATGTTGTTCTAATCTCTCCAGGCCTGTAGGGATTCTGTTGAGAGGTCTGATGATAGCCTGATGAGCATGACTTTATACATTAAGTTTTTCATTTCTCTAGCAGCCTTCAGGTGATTGTCATTGTTGTTTCATTTTGCTAGTTTTACTATCATATGTCTGGGTATAAGTCTATTTACTTTCAGAAATGTTGATGTTCTCTCTATTTCATGAAGCTGTGGGGTTTTTTGTAGCAGACATGGGAAGTTCTCTGTTCTTACTCTTTAAACAGGTTTTCTACTCCTTTCTCTCTCATCTCTCCGTCTGGAATGCTTATTATCCTTATGCTTGTTTTAATGTTGCCCGGTATTTCTCATAGGGTTTCTTCATTTTTCTTCAATTTAAAGTCTCTCTCCTCTGCCATGAGGGTCACCTCTTTTATCTTGTCTTCAAATTTAGGGTATTTCTTCCTCTGTATAATTGAATCTGTTTATGAAGATTTCTATGTTTATCTTCAAGGCCTTGAATATATCTTTTATATGTAACATTTCTGTTAGAATGTTTTTAATTGACTCATTCTCTAGTGACATATTCCCTGTGGCTTTTCACTTCGTTTCTGAGGTCTTCCAGTTTCCTTTGTGTATTTGTGTCTGTCTCCTGCATCACATTCAGTTTTTAAGACTTTTATTTTGACCTCTTTATCTTTTAGGTTGTCCTAATCTATATAAATGGTGTTCTCTGGTGTGCCCTAACATCTTCCACTTTTGTGGGTTTGGGGTTTTGCCGCGGTCCAGCCGCAGCAGGATCCAGGGGGTCCCGAAGGTGGGTAAGGCGTCGGCCGAGTGGGAGACAAAGTGACTCAGACTCGGAGGTAGAGTGAATCTTTGTTCCAATTTTATTGCAAGCAAGCAGGTTTTTTTATACTTTCTTTTTGCAGCTTTTAGTCTTAAGATTAGTAAACCGAAAGCACAGATTCGCATAGTGTTTTTGTTTCTTAAGTAAATGAATTACCTGACCTTTCGATAGGATCTTACTTAAGGCAAGGTGTGAGACAAAAGAGAATTCTACAGACTTGTGGAAGGTTAGAAAGTTATTTATCAAATTCTTAAATGCATATCAAGCTTAATTGAATCTGACAGGCCCTTTTGAAATCTAGCAAGTTCTTATTGCCCAGTTTTTGTGTTGGTCCTATTTTTATGAACCTTTATAAGTTGTTCTAATAGTTTTACTTTTTGTCCCCTATTGTGCATTTTGATTCCATTTTCGTCATAGGCACCTGTACATGGTAAGGGGGGAGCAGGCAATCATCCTGCATTATTTTTTCCTCTTGGTGGGTACCATAATTTTCCTTTAATCTTATAAGCTATTGTAAGGTGAGGACAATGCTGTGGGAGGGGATCGGAATAGTTTTTCTTTGTTTTTAGATATAACCTACATCATGAATGGGCCAATTGTGTAAATGAGTGGAGGCTGAAATAATTTCCCTTGCTATAGTTGATTTATTATATCTCCCATAGAGGCAGTTGGGGATATTTTCTGAGTCAATTTCTTGGGTAATTTATAAGTATATTGTTAGCCTTGCATAGAGGCAATGGCATAGGTGAGTTTAGTTTTTTCAGTACTATTTTGCCTTGTAATAGTCCCATTTTTCAGAGAAATTCCCAGTCCCTCTCCCAGTAGGAAAATTGCTATTTTCATTATTATTTTGAATTAATCCCGCATATATGAATAAGCCAATACAGCAAATCATGATTCCACAAATCATGATTCCCAGGAAAGCTCAGTTAGAGGCACCACGTCCTGTTCTATGAAGAAGTCTTCTTTGAAGCCCCTTTTCTTCCCAGCTATTGACTTTGTCATTTAGCCAGGTTGGACATGGACGTGGTAGTGTTTGTTTTTGTTTGTTTGTTTGTTTGGGGGTTTGTTTTGGTACCAGATTTTGCAATGACTTTGTTTCTTGCCTTAAATATAGCACTATGGCTTTCCTTTTCTTTTTACTTTAGATTTCTTCCTACCTGTATGATGATGTGGCCTCTTGATTTTAGTGGAGATGGTGTCAGTTCTGCTCTCTAGGATATCATTTTTGTTATGGACCACTTATGCTGCTCCAGGTGGGTTTAGCAACCTTTGTAGTATTCCAGTGCAGGGAAGTTCAAAAGCAGCCCTGGTGCAGTCTGATGTCTTCAGAGGGCAGCTCTCTGGTAGCTCAATTATGAGGGTTTTTTAAATATCTGGGTCTGGATTGAAGCACAATGGGAGTTACAGGGCCTGAGTTTTTGGAGGCTCTTTTTACTGGCAGTGACTTGCAGGGTGGGGATTGATGACCTGCAGGAGTAGAGAACTAGCCATTGCAGGTTCAGGCCATTGAAGTCTGGTAAGTGGTGGTCCTGGGCTACTACATGGCAGTGGTGGTCTGTCATTGGTCCCCAGGAGTGATGGCCTAGGATGTGCTGGTTCTGGAATGCTAAAGCTTAGGGTGCTGTGCTCTATAATCTCTGAATGACTGGGCTATGCAGTCTTCAGCTCCAGGAGGAGGTAAATATGGTCTCCTCTGCTCTGCTGATAGAAGATTGGGGACCTCCTCTGGTCTGCTAGGGGTGAGAAAGGGCCCTTCACTGTCCTCTGTTCAGCTCAATTGACTTGGACCACGGGCAGAGCCCTTGGGCCAACTCCAGTAACTCAGGATGGAGAAGGGACCTGCATGGCCTCTTCCGGTAGGCTCAGTCTAGGACAGGACATACCCAGCCTCTTCTGGTCAGCTCACCAAGGGGTGGTGCCATGAAGCTGCCTCTTCTCTGCTTGTCCTGGGGAAAGGACCCTGTGTGATCTCTTCTACTAGCAGAGGGCATGGGCATGTGGGGCCAATACCTGTCCCAGGATTAAGCAGGGCACAAATTGTTACCTCTTCTCAGACTAAGTGTGGAGCACTTTAATATACTCTTCTATGTGGGGTGTGGATAACACATGTGGTCTCCTATGCTCTGCAGGGTGCTGAGCTTATGTGATCTCCATTCTGCCTTCTTACTGCCTCACCAAATTCAGGCTGTAGGTCCAGAGTACCTTCCCAGAATTGCTTCTTCTTTGACATGGGTTTTTTTCTCATAAGTCAGATGCATAGGAGTCTATAAGTTTTGTTCAGGGAAATTCATATATAACTGTAGATTCAGTTTGCTTCTTAGAGAAAGTGGGTTAGGCATCTCAAATAATCCTCTTGAACCAGACACCCCTAATTTGAATTCTTTATCTGGTTATCATGGATACCCAGGTATTTAGGATCAATTACTAAAAAAAAAGTGTGAGGTATTGGTGAAACATGCTTTCCTGGTTTCCTATGTTCCTTAATGTTTGAATTGATGTCTTAATTTTGATAATAGCAGTAACCCCTTCCAGTCTTTATTAAATACTATGGAGAGAAAGATATCTCTAATGCTTCTTGTTAGAAATACCAATCCTTTCTAAGATATTTTATGGATACACCTGCTCCACATTCTTGCTCTTTTCTGTGGTAGAATTCTTGGATGCATTTTTTCTTGATTCTGGAGTGTACCAAGACAAGCTTTTATCATCTCCATTTTATTTTTCCAAAGGTAGCTATAAAGCTTAATCTTAAGGTCCCTCCCTTGCAGAAGATCCAGGAAAGCTTTCTTCATGTGTTTATTATGTCTCCCATATCTTGCTCTGTCTGACCAGTTCCACTGGGAACATGTAAAAGGAACTGGCTGCAGTATGGGAGTATGTGGGGATAAGCCCTAGAAATTCTCTTTATCTTAAGCCTCACTGTCTTAAGTGTAGGGTGATGGAATGTGATTCCACGTGTATTACTTTGTCTCTCCAATATATCCAAATGTGTATTTTTTCCCAATATTATTTTGAAGTGTCTGTTCTTTGAACCTAGGTTTCTGGAAAGTCTCTCTAATCTGTGAATGATTTTCTACTACAGTTTTCTTCAGGACCTCCTGGACTGTAGACAAGAGGTACTGGAGCTGATTCATATTCCACTGTACAGTCCACAGTGGAACTAAGTTCTGGATGTCTATCACTTAATGTACAGGTGGTAATTCTCCTTCCAAATCCCATGGTGCTGGATAGCACAATTCCTCAAGGCACGTTCGTTTTTGTATGGACGGTGAATTATTGTTGATGGGAAAAAGAATAAATTGAGGGATGTCTTATTCCACTATAATTCTGACATCTCTTCTCTCTATACTTTAAATATATACAATTGTATATGCTAATTATACTTCATCAATGCTTGGATAAAAGCTAAATAATGGTCTGAACTATAAAACCCTGGGGAAAATAAACTTAAAATTATTTGCTTAGCAAAATATTTATCATATATGGCATAGAGTCAGTAAATAGTTATTCTCTAGAGAAAAAATTCACATATCATACCCCTTTCTTAAGAAACTATTAGAGGATATGCTCCAAAAAGGAGGAAATAGGTGCTTTATGAAGGAGCCATAACAGGGTGGCAAAGAAGAGTTCCATGATGAACAGAAATAGAGCTACCCCAAGAACTAAAATACCTATTTGAGCAGAGTGAAAATTCCTGAAGGAACTCATCCAGGAAAGAATAAACTGGTAGCAGATATATATATATATATATATAATATATATATAACATATATATTATATATATATAAGCCTTTAGAAATAAGCTAATAGTAATTTACATTTCCAGTGGAAAAAATTTAGATCAAGTTAACAAAAAATACAAATTAAAACCAAGTGTTAATCTAGGAATATGAAAAAATAAGAAAGTTGATGAAGTGGTGGCCTATTAGGAGACTCATAAGTAAAGTATAATATAATTTAATAATAGAGATTGTCTAAACAAAATTGCAAAGTGACTAGTACAATGGAAGTAGGGAGAAGGAAATTTGAGAAATTGTTTATAATAAATGAAAACAATAGATAACGTCTAAAATGTGTAAACCAAGAGACAAAAGTTTAGACTATTCTGAACATAATTTATAAAGATAAATACATGAAAAGACATCTAAAATAGTTGAAAATATTTAAGTTTCATGAGCAGGAGAAAAGAAGGGGCAGGGAATGATTCCATAGAATGGGATTTATGCTATTTGATTAAGTCTGATTTTAAATTGTGCTCCATTCCATGTTTTTTGAACACAAGAATTTAAAATGTAAATCAAAACATTTTTATTATTTTATAGTTCCCACATTTAAAGAAAATTAACAAATATGTAACTACCAGCAGGTGGCACTAACTTCTCTTTCTCAGCATGAGACTTTCTTCCCTAAATCCTCCTTCCTGTTTTTTCCTCACTCATTTTCTTATCTGCAATTGTATAACATTTTTCTTCAAAAGAAATGAAAAACCCAAACTGATCCTCACTGAAATAATGATTAGATTCTGTAGATTTTAGGCAACCAAAATATTTGTAGAGTGAATACACTAATCTGAAATCAAACATAGTCAATTTATCTTGCTATTTTTCTGTTGTAAGGCAGAGATAAATTCACTAACCTCTTTTTAATAAATATTTGCCTTTAGAGAAAACCATCAAATTTTCATTTTATTTATCTGTTTACCTAACTAGATAATTCATTAAAAGTTATCAAATTTTGAAAGTATAAATGCTGTTATGACAATACAATTTGGAATCTAAACAAATACTGATTACAAAAAAATAAAATGACTTAACTTTACCTAATCTTAATTACAAAAGCTCTTTAAGAAACTATAAAATAAATTAACTAAACAGTGCTTGATGAGTGCTACTCATCTAAAATTGTGTTATCAATATTCTATATGCTATGGAACACAAACTTTGCTCACTCTCTCATCTCATGTTTTAATAGCTCTCTGTCTCAACCGACAAATACAAACGGTGCTCTTTTAGAAGTAGTGAAGACAGCTTTATTGCGCGTGGGCCAGAAATAGAATCTGAGCCCCGAAATACTTTTAGAATGCACTTTTATTGGTGAGGGAGTTGGGAAGGTGTCAATTAGAGCAGGAATTACAAACTGAATTCAGTTATTCATTTGTGAATTCCTCACATGGATAACACACATAATTGTAAAATGCACATAGGGTTCCATTCTCAGAAAGGGGTCCCTTTTATCTAATCAGTAGCCTTCAGCCAGTCTAGACTGTCAGGAGCCTGGTGAATGGGTGGCCACAGTTGGTCCTCAGAGGCTAGAAACTAGGGTGCGGCTTCCTCTCTTCTACAACTTCTCCAATATTAGTATTTATTGCTCCAACCACTTGTTGACATATCAACCCATCCATTGAAAAATTTCTCTTATGGACTCCTTTATACTCACATATCACACTATTTGCCTTACTCACTCTTGCCTTCATTTAGCAGTGTTTTTAAAACATTTTATATTTCTGCTGAGACACTGTTGATGGTTTTATTTTATTCTACTCCATTATTTCCTCTCCACTGGTAATTATTTGACTTGATCTTTATGAATTAATGCTAGGTCTTTAGGGTTAGGTAAAAGAGCTCTCTCTTTCTACCTTACTTCCTCCCTCCCACTCTTTATTTCCCTCTTCCCTCCTTCCTTTTTATATTTCTTCCTCTTCTCCCTCTCAAAACCAAGAAAAGGAAAAAGAATGAAACTATACCATTATATAATATCATATACAAAAATTAATTCAGAATGAATTAAAGAAATGGTAGTAAGATCTAAAACCATAAAACACAAAGCATAGAACACCAGGTACATCCTTTATATCAGCTTCAGAGATCTACTTGATTCCACAGGGAAGGGAAATAAAGCTAAAAACAGCTCTTGCACAGTGAAGAAAACTAACATCAAAATGAAAAGACATTCTACTGAAAGGGGTAAGATATTTTCACATTATGTATCTGACAAAGGATTAGTATTCAAAATATATAAAGAACTCAAAAAACTCAAACACACACAAAAATGGGATGATGATCGGAATAGACACTTCTCCAAGGAAGATCTACATGTGGTCAATAGGCACATGAAAAGTTGTTACTAATCTCTTATTATTAGGAAAATTAAAATCAAAGCAACAATGTAATATTACTTCATACCTATGAGATTGATTATTATCCATAAGACTGAAAACAGCAAATTAACAGATGGTTTTGTCAAAATGCAACTTGGTGCAGCCATTACAGGAATTATGATTTAGTTCTAGTCCTCTGATCTTTGTTTTAATACCAATTCCATAAAGTTTTGATCACTATCACTTTGTAATATAGCTCAAGTCCTAAGAGTATTATAACTTCATATTAGCTAATTTTTCTTATAATTGCTTTGGCTATTTGGAATCTTTTACTATTTGTACAATTTTTAAAAATTTACTGTATTTCCAAGAAAATTGTCAGTGAAATTTTGATAGAGATTATATTAAAACCATATATTGTTTTATGTATGATGACTATTTTAAACATGTGAATTATTTCCAACAGTGGGCATTGGATATCTTTTCACCTATTTGTATATTTCTCTATTTCTTTGAACAAAGTGTTACAGCTTTTATTATATAGGTCTTTCACCTCCTTTGTTAAGTATATTCCAAGGTTATTTACTTCTTTGATTTATTCTTAGTTATTTAAAACTTTTTGATGAAATTTTAAATAGGATTACTTTCTTGATTTCTCCATCTACTAGTTCATAATTTATGTATTATATAATTTCATATATTAATTTTGTAGTCTTTCACTTGACTGTATTTATTTATTCTAAGTTTTTAATTTTGTAGTTTCGATATATACTATGTCATTTACCAATAGTGATGGTTTTGATTCCTCCTTTCCATTTTAGATACTCTTTATTTTGTTTTTCTTGTATAATTTCTCTAGATTAGAATTTCCAGTACTGTGCAGAGTAGTGATGAAAGTAGACTTCTTTGTATTGTACTTTAGAGGAAAGCCTTCATTTATTTTACCATTAGGTATGATGTTTGCTCTGGATTTATCCATATGGTTTTTAACATTAATTCTTTGTCTCGACTTTTGATAGTTTTAGTAATATGTATCTTAGTGTATTTCTCTTTGCATTTAGATAACTATGTGTTCTCTAAACTTCATGCACTTATACATTTAGCTCTTTCCCCAGATAGAGGATGTTCTCAGCTATTATTTTTGGAATGTGCATTCCTCTTACCAGTCTTCACTTTCTGAAATATTCATTATTCTTATGTTGCCTTTCCTGATAGATTTAGATAGCTCTAGAAATATTTATTAATTTTAAAAATAGGTGACTTCTGATGCAGGGCTTGCATAGCTTGGAAACTATAGCACCGTATGCAGATGTATGAATAGTAAACTCACTAGAAAAACCTGAAAAACATCCCAGGGGAATCTCAGTTTAGCAACCTACGTCTAGGACACTCCACTAGATACCTGAGCCATTTTTCTCCATGTAACCTGGAGACGTCCAAAGCTCCTAACCCTCATGTATATACAGAATCCATCTTGCCTGTGTGGGTGAGACAAGCAGCTTAGGTTCTGCACATGCACACATGTGTATTCTCTTGATATAACCTTTCCAGTCCCTTAGGGCACCTCAGCTAGTTATTTCTGCTTTTAATAAACTTACTGTGTGTTCCTGACCAACGACTATCTCCACAAATTCTTTCTGAACGAACCCAGCATCAAATCAGGATGTCTCAGCTCTCTTCCCCCATATCCATTTATTTTTCCACTTGAATTATTTCTTGGTTTTTATATTCAAGCTCATTTTTTAAATTGCCCATTATGTCTATTCTATTTTTATAGCTTTCTATATCACAGTTGATCTCATTTATTGGGTTCTTCATATCCTGAATTTCTGATAGTTTCTAATTAATAACTCAATCTCTTCATTCTGCTTGTTAATTTTATTCCCGAGCTCCTTCAATTTTGGGGGAAGGGGGTTTCTTGTACCTCTTTTATTTTCTTCATGATATATGTTTTGAATTATCTATCTATTATAATCTTCCATATCTTAAAGTAAGTTCACTTAGGGGAAAATTATCATTCAATCATTTTGGTGTCATATTGTCTTGAGTCTCAGGTTGCCTGCTGGTGTATTTGATTTTTCTACCATTTAAAAATTATATGGCACTTTGATTGCTTAAAATCTAGGTTGGTAATTTGGTTCCAAGATAGCAGAATGTTCTCTCACAACACAACCAACAAAACGTGTATTTGGTAATTATGATCTTTGAAAAAAATAGAACAAACATCTCCACATAGAGGAGGCATGTGTCTCCATTAATTATAATAAGCTGATCTGTCTTGGCACCACACTATTCTTTTCAAAGATACCAGAGTCTCTGGAAGATATTAATAAAACACACATCCTCTCAGAGTTAAAAAACCACAGTGAGCACTCCCATACCTTGAAAATGACTTTCAGTCACTCAGTCAGAGCCTCAGCATGGAGTGGAAAGAGGTCTAGTATCCATGTGAACAGAAATGTTACTTCCTCACCATGCCTACACTAGAGGCCACTATTGTGGAAAAGACTCCCCCCCGAGGGGCGCACCCTCTCTTTCTCTCTGACATTAGCACACTGGTGCAGAAATATAAACACGTGCTAAATTTCCTCAGAAAGTCAGAGACAACAAGCCATGTCAGCAGTATCCAAGTAAACTATGTCACAGCTAGGAGCATTCCATTCTATGCTTGTCACTGGAAAATAAATTGGAAGGGTTCCATCAAAAGACTAGCTCCTACCAGCCTATAGCTATAGCAAAACAGCTGTTTAATACTGCAAGCAATTCCACACCCAGGCTTCAGGGTTTATTTACCACCCTCTTTGTGTACTGCCACTTCTCTGGAGGACTGAGGGAATGTCACAAGGGAGTGTATTCTAGTAAGAATATTTCCAAGCTGCCTCTACTCTGTGGACTATGTAGGGACTGAGTTCTACTTTGAAATGGGACCACAACTCTTGTGTCTCTTTCTAGGTACTTTGTTGTTTATACCAAGAACTCTTGTGGTGGGGGGACATCTACATTTCTGATGCCAACTCCAAACCTATAAGCTGGATTTGCTGAAGCAAATACAAGACTCATCTAAGAGCTTCAAATAATTCAAGGGGTGCTGATATTATACAGCTAAAGGAAGTCCAGCTTTACAAACCAACATAAAGGTCTAGTCTGTGCAAGTTGACATCCTAACAAAAGGTCTTATCATCTGGGAAGCCACCCCATAGACATAAACACAGAATAACAATATCAAATGGATTAAGAGACAGTCTCTTGGGGTTTTATATATATATATATATATATATATATATATATATATATATATATATATATATATATATATATATATACACGTGTGTGTGTGTGTATATATATATATATCTCCTTAATGCCTGGGGTTACATATAAAGCATATATAACCTAGGGAAAATATGAAACAAGATAATTAGACTATCTGATGAAGACTTTAAAGTAACATTTTAATAATATTTACTGAATTTAGAAAAAATGGAGGAACAAAAATAAAACTACTATAATAAAAAATAGAGAAAACATGAGACTGTTCCAAGCAGAATTCATGGAACTAAAAATCACAATAGTTGATTGATCCAAAGAACACAGTAAAGTAGCAAAAGTGTGAGTTGGAAGAAGACACTAATATAATCAGTGAGTTGGAAGTTTGGAGAGTGGAATACACACAAGCAGACCAGCAAAGAAAAAAATGAAGTCAGAACACAAGATCTAAGAGATAACATAAGGAGGAACAACATTCACATGATAAAGGTCCCAAAAGGAGAAGATAGAGGCTAAAAGTGTATTTGATAGTTACTTGCCTAAGAATTTCCTTAAAATGAGGAAGAAGGCAGAAAACAAGACAAAGGAACCAAAGAGTTCCAAAAAAGAGACAGAAATGCTAAAGGTAGTCCTATAAGATAAAAATAAGTCACATTTAAAAGCAGCAAGACATAAAACTACAAAGTGTGGGAAGAAAAAGTAAAAATGTGCACTATTAAAATGAGCTCAACATTAACTTGTTTTCAAAAAATAGGTTATAAGCATATAAACATTTATCTTGTTACAGCTCCCTCTTTGCCGACAAAAGCCAAGCGTGTGCTCTTTTAGAAGTAGTGAAGACAGCTTTATTACGTGTGGGCCCAGGGTTTGGATTCCTGAGTAAACAAGTGAGTTGGAGAAACATTTTTATAGGGTTAGAAGGAGTGAGGGAGAGGCGAGGTGTAAATTAGAATAGGAATTACAAATGGAATCTAAGCTAGTTATTTGTGACTACTTCACATGGGCAATACACAGGATTCAGTTTACTAAGCACGTATTTGCAAAATGCACATGACTCCATTCTCAGGTAGTAAAGGAAAATCCTTTTATCTGGCTGGTAACTTATTCTCCTGTCTCAGAACATTGCAGCCAGCCCAGACTGCAAGGCGCCTGATAGCTTGGTAGGCTCCAGGGCTGGCCCACGGTGGCTAGAAGCTAGGGATGTAGTTTTTTTTTTACATTCCTCACTTCTTGTCCCTCAAACTGATGATAGTCAGCTTTGATGGATTCACAGATGGGGAATTGAGGAGCAGACTTGATCTTGCTACTTCCTGCCAAATGGGGCTGTAGTGAGGGTGCGGCATCTTGGACCATCTGAATATAAAACAGAATATAATTAGCATTTTATTCATCATCAGGGGGTAATGGATTATACTTCTGGGCCAGCAAGACATGCTTCGTTTGACCTGTTGAACAACTGTGTTTATGGTAGATAGAATCAAGCCTATTATGAAAGGTTTGGTGAACCCTCATAGGTGTCATATGAACAGTTTCACAGGTTAGATCTAGGATACAAAATACAGTTTTTATGCTGGCAGGTTAGACTCCAATACCAAGAGAAGCCAGGACTATCTTCATCATTAGAGTTGCTCCAAGCCCAATGGCAAAGGTGCAGATTCCTGACCTTGCAGTGGTCTGTTTTAGACAAAACATTCCAGGGGAGTTTCTACCAATGGCCAATCATGGCTTATCTCTGGGTTCCACCAGCCTGTCCCATATGGACTTTGGAGAGGTTACTCAGAATCCGCTCAAGGCGAAGTGGAGCAGCGACCCAGGGCCAGTTTGTTTCTGGCCCTGGCCCACCAGATACCCAACAGCTGGATAAATTACAAGTAGTTGTTATAGCTTGAGCTAACTATAAGAAGCAGTTAGGTGCATGTTGATCTGCTATTAGGGCTGCCCATAATGGATGAATCAACACCACAAACAGAGAATATGCTAGGTTCATGGTTTAGGGCATGAAACAAAGCCAGAGCAATATTCCAGAGCAGAATTTGAAAAAGGTTGGCCTTAACAATTATTTATATATGCTGACAGGCAGCAATCCCATGACTGATAAGGGCAACTGGGAGAAGCAAAGCCCAGAGTAGGAAAAGAGCAATGAACAGAGATAAACAAGGAGTCTCTTGGTGAGTCATCAGCACCTCTAAGTCTCTGGTGGATTGCAGGTCAGCTTGATATGGGTGGGAGACAGTTGTTGGGCAGTCTAGGTGGAGTTCTGATCAGCAGAGCCCCTCTCCTGGTTGGGCAACTTGCTGCTCTGATGAATTGTTTTCACTCGTGAGTAGTGAACCCATGGAGCTATATCTGAAACTTTAACAGCAGTGGGACTAACAAGTACAACAATATGTGTACCTGCCCATTGAGATCTCAGTGGTTTCTTCTTCCAGTCTTTGACCCAAACCTGATGCCAGGTTCATGCAGGTGAACTGGGGGTCCTAATGAGACTGGGGCTCTCTCTAGTACATATTGTTTACAGCCTGAAGGGTGGAGCCTAGAGCCTGGACTTGTTCCCACAAATGCTTGTCACCCAATTGGGGAAGGCTCCCAGAGATGCTGCCCAGGATCAGCGGGGGTCTTCTGTACAGCATCTCAAATGAGGAGAACCCATGCTTTCCTGGGGTGCGTCTTACTCAGGGAAGAGCTAAAGGCAGGAGGTCCACCCAAGTCTGAAATGTTTCTTGAACTAGTTTTCCCAAGGTGCTCTTGAGGACATGGTTCATTCACTCAACTTTCCCTAAACTCTTCATCTGGTAGGCAGTATGTTGTCTCCAAGTCACCCCTAGTCCCTTTGACACTGTCTGGACTAGATGGGCCACAAAAGCTGGCCCATTGTTGTCATGGATGGTTAGTGTTATGCCACACCTGGGAATTATTTCCCAGGAGGACTTCCCGACTTCCCTATCCTTTTTGGTTCTGGTAGGGACTGCCTCTGTCCAGTCTGAATAGGTGCAGATTAGGACTAGGAGGTACTGGTATCCTTGAGCCCAGGGCAGCTCAATGAAGTCTACCTCAATGTGCTCGAAGGAGACTCTGCCCATCCATTGTAACCCTGGCAGTAGACTTGGGGCAGTGCTGGCATTATTTTTAGCACACGTGTTGCACCATTCCGTGAATGTCCTTAGAGGGCACAGAGCTTACTGATGTAAAACTGCTTTCGGAGAAGCGTTTCCAGAGGTGTCTTCTGAAGATGAGTTAGCTGGTGATAGTCCATGACAAGCTGGATTCCAAATGCATGTGGAACATATATTTTGCCATCAGCAAGCTGCCACCATTCCCCTGATATTTTGATTGCCCCTTCCGATTTGGCCTATTCTTCCTCCTGTGGGGTATACAGAGGTTATGTTGGTCTTTAGACTGAGGCCAGGAGACAGGCTGATTCTCCAGCTCTGCCTTCTGCTGCCATTTTGTAGACTAATTACCAGTTTATTACCAATAGAGATAAAATCTATATTCCTTTGATGTCCTCAGCAATGCAGAATTGCAACCTCTGTTGGAAGTCAAATAGCTTCTAGTAGTTTCAGAATCTCTTCTTTGTTTTTAATGTCTTTGCCCCTGGCAGTTAATAGTCCCCTGTCTTTGTAAATGGCTCCATGTATATAGTAGCAAATGAGTAGCAGGAGTCAGTATAAATATTAACTCTTTTTCTTTTTGCTAGCGTTATGGCTCTGATCAAAGCCTGAAGTTCAGCCTGCTGTGTTGACCAACCCCAGGGGAGCGCTTTGGCTTCAATTACAAGAAGTTTCTGTGGTTATGGCATAGTCGGCCCACCTCTCCACTTCTTTCATATAGCTGCTTCCATCTATGAAAAGAGTGAGCTCAGGACTCTGCAATGGGGAGTCTCGCAGGTCTGGGTGGCTGGCATACACCTCATATATCACTTCAGTGCAGTTGTGCTCCAGATTGCCTTCCTCTGAAGGTAGAAATGTGGCGGGGTTTAGAGTCCGCAGTTTCTACAGTCAGCTGGAGGTTTTCACAGTGTATCCCTTGGTACTGGGTAAGCCGGGCATTAGACAGCCATCTGTGCCCCTGACTATTCACCAGAGTCATTACTGCATGAGGCACTTTCACATTTACTTCCTGGCCAAGCATGAGCTTGTCTACTTCCCTGACAAGAAGAACGGTAGCAGCCAGCTACTAAACAAGGAAGCCATCCCATGGCAACTGAATTCAGCTTTTTAGACAGGTAGGACATTGGTCTCTGCCACAGAGCAACTGTCTGAGTAAGTACTACCAATGCCATTCCAGCCTTCTCATGGTCAAAAAGGTTAAAGGGTTTTTCTAAGTCTGGGATTCCTAGTGCTGGGGCCTGCCCAAGCAACTGCTTAATTCCCTGGAACACCCTCTCTTGCTCCTCCCCCCAGATGAGAGAGTCTTGCTCCGGACCAGTCAGATCTTCATACAGGGGATTTGCAAGGGCTGAGAAGACCGGAATCCTGATTTGTCAAAACCTCGTGGCTCCTAAGAATATGAAGTTTCCTCCTGGTCTTAGGTCGGGATAGAGTTAGAATGGTTTCTTTTCTCTTGGCTCCAAGAACGCCCTTGGGAAATGTCAAAACCCAGATAATGTACTTTCTTTCTACAGATCTGGGCCTTTTTCCATGAGGCTGAGTACCGCAATTCTACAAGATGCTTGAGAAGGGCATGGGTACTTGCAAGGCAGTTTTCCTCAGTTGTACTAGCTAGGAGTATATCGTGCACATATTGGAGAGTATAACAAAATTTTTCACGGGGAAATGTTGCCAAGTCTGCAGCCAAATCTTCTCCAAACAATGTCGGAGAGTTTTTGAAGCCCTGGGGCAGTCTAGTCCAGGTCATCTGCATTTGCCAGTTTGTATTTGGGTCATTCCATTCGAATGCAAATAAGGGATGATTTTTTGAGGGGCCAGTCTGATGCAAAAGAATGCATCCTTCAAACCAAGCTGCATTTAGGGGTAATTGGCTGAGCAGAGTGTACAGATTTAGGACCATAGGATGCAGCAAAATTGTTACTTGGTTAATGGCTCTTAGGTCCTGTAGTGGTCTGTAGTAGCCTCCCCCATTCAGCTTTTTTATTGGCAACAGAGTCATTTTCCAGGTGACTGACACTCTTTGAGAATGTCCATTTCTTTTAATCCATCTAAACGTTCTTGTATCCCTAGCTTAACTTCTTGGGGGAATAGGACATAGGTGCAGATGTTGGGGATGGGCCCCCAGCATTAATTCAACTATAACCAGAGGCCTTCCTTTTGCCAATGTCAGGGCATTGCCTTCTGCCCAAGTGAATGGAAAAGTGAAGAGAAACTCTGGCATGTTTTTCTCCTCCATTCCCTGTGGGCTATAAATATTCCACTACTCTTCTCAGGGCATGGTGATGGTTAGAACAAGCCCTGTGGTTTCAGGTTTCAGATGTGAGGTGGCTATTCCCTTTTGATTGAACAAAATCTGAGCCCTGAGTTTGACTAGCACATCTCACCCAAGGAGGAGTATGAGGCAGTCCAGCATGTACAGGAATTCATGTTTTACTATTTGGCCCCCGAGCTCACAATTTTGGGCTTTGAAAAAAGCTTGGCAAGTTGCCTGATTCCCCATGGCTCCCATAATAGTGGCAATCTTCGTTCCGAATGGGCCCACTGGGGTTGTTACAACTGAATACTCTGCTCCAGTATCTACCATAAATTCTATTGGTTGTCCACCTACTTTTAATCTGACCATAGGCTCCAAGGGACCTAAATTCAGGGAGCCTAGTCTCAGTTCATGTCGGCCTCCACCAATCCAAGGAAGTTTGAACCCCGCTCTTCTCCTTTGCACGGGTCAGTCCTATTGGTAGTCCTCTTTTGCCAGCACTCATTCTTCCAATGACCAAACTCTTTGCAGTAAGCTCATTGGTCCTCCCTGAGCTGGGGACAGCCTTCCTTTTATCTTTGCAGTCTCTACCCCCTTCCACCTACATGCTACCATTTTTCCTGGGGAGCTAGCAGTGTGGCCGTTTCCTTCAATTCATGCTCAGCCTCCCTCCTAGCTACTACTTCCCAATTCATAAAGGCCTTGTTGGCTACTTCTAAGAGCTGGATGATATTCATTCCAGTGAAACCTTCCAGCTTTTGATGCTTTCTACAGATGTCTGTGGCTGTCTGGGCTACTAAGGAGGCATTTATCATCCTCTGATTATCTCGGGCCTCTGGGTCAAACAGGGTGTAAATTCAGAATGCCTCGCATAACCATTTGTAATAGTCTCCTGGTGGTTCATTGGGTCACTGCTTAATGGCATTGGTTTTAGACATGTTGGTGGGTTTTGAGGCCCCAGCTCACACCCCCTGTAAGATGGCCACCTGGTATTGTTGGATATTGGCCCGTCCCTCCTCCATATTGAAATCCCAATTGGGTCACCCCTCTGAAGCTATCGTCCTGGCCCAGGTGACTACATAAACAACTCTGACAGGGGAATTTGTTTCTAGGTACAAATGAGCTTCCCCCATTATGCGCTGTCTCGCCTCTGTGTTAAAGAGGGTGCGAAGTAACTGCTGGCAGTCCTCCCAAGTAGGACGGTGTGTTTGAAAGATAGTCTCGAGGAGGTCAATCATAGCCTGGGGTTTTCCTGAGTAGGAAGGAGTACAATGTTTCCAATTTAAAAGGTCTGTGGTTGAAAAAGGCTGGTAATAAACCATGGGGCATCTGGGATGGATGGTGCCATCTCCCTCTATTTGGACAAGTCCCCGCATTTCTCAAAGGGCATCTGGAGGGTAAGGTTCTGATTTCTGGGATGTAGGTGCCTGCCCTGGTTGGGAGAGTGTGGGTCTTGAGTTGGCCTTGGTGGGGAGATGGACAGTGGAGTATTTAGACATCTCACCAGCAGGGCTGTGTGCTGTGCCAAAGAAACATTGTGGGAGGTGGTAGCTCCTCTGAGGTTGCCCTGGAGAATGGGCTTAAGGTCTTCCAAGGGATCTAGTGTGCTTCTTGGAAAGCATTTCAGAATTCTCTGCGGCTCTCAGGGGCCTCTTGATGATGACGCCAAAAGAATCCCAGCTTGACTTTCTAATTGAATTGAACTGCACCTAAGAGAGCAGTGTTTGGGCAATTCTTAACAGAACCTATGTATGGAAATTGCTCTGGGTGACCTGCCACTATTTTCCATACATCTTGGTCTACTGGGACTTCTAAAGTACCTTCTATTCACCAACTGATTCCAAGGGCGGGCCATTCAACTTCATGTAGAGTCTTTAACTTTCCTGGGGTCAATTTTATACCATAATCCTCAGAAAAGCCCTTCTTAAAATTCCTCAACATACAGTACAAAACTGTTGGCTTGCGCTGATTCCCTCCCATACCCACCCTTGACTGGTGGCAGAACACAGACAAAGGAGTTGTTGCTGCTTTTCAAAGCAACCCAAACAGAGGCAGGCCTGGTCATTCCTCTCATGAGGATAAAGCCGTCTAAGCTAAGGTTCATCTGTATAAATCCCGGACAAGGTCACATGGAAACCACACAAGTCACCATTGTGCTTTATGATGGGCAATGGAACTGCAGGGGACTGTCCACTCAAACCCTGTGGCTCACGCCATGGGACAAGCAAATCGTTCACACACCATTCACACAGAGGTCAAAACATTCCCTCCCTGGACTTCATGACTGAGAGATTTCCAGTAAGCCACTGGTGATCTCACAAAAGTTGATCAGACTCTCCTTCTGCCCAGTGGGGCAGGCCTGAGCTGGGTCTTAGATCCCGGGATGTTACCCAATCCAGTGGCTGTCATGCCGTCACTTCCTTCTGAGAGCTCGGCCAGGTGCGCTGCTTGGGGCCAGCACAAGCTATACGATTGTGGGGCTGCCAAAACTCTAGCAGGGCACGCCTCCTCTTCAGTCTTCTCACATCCTGCTGGCCTTGAGACTGTCCCCCAAACCACTGGCCCCTAAAAGCCAACACGTTTGGGGTTTCCTGGTCAGGAAACCAAATGTTACAGCTCTTCTTTACCGACAAAAGTCAAATGTGTGCTCTTTTAGAAGTAGTGAAGGCAGTTTTATTACGTGTGGGCCCAGGATTTGGATTCCTGAGGAAAAAGTGAATTGGAGATACATTTTTATAGGGTTACAAGGAATGAGGGAGAGGCGAGGTATAAATTAGAATAGAAATTACAAATGGAATCCAAGTTAGTTATTTGTGAATTCTTCACATGGGCAATACATAGGATTCAGTTTACTAAGCACATACTTGCAAAATGCACATAAGACTCCATTCTCAGATAATAAAGGAAAGTCCTTTTATCTGGCTGGTAACTTATTCGCCTGTCTCCGAACATTGCAGCCAGCCCAGACTGCAAGGCACCTGATAGCAGGCTGGAGTCCACAGCTGGCCCACGGTGACTGAAAGCTGGGGTGCAGTTTTTCTTCTACAGTGTAAGCCCCAGAACAACCTCAAAACATAACTACATGAGAAAAATAATAAAAAGAGAAACCGAACAACATATTTTCTTTCAAATCACCTAAGAAAAGAAAGAGAAGATAAAGGTACTGTCTCAAGAACAAGAAAATAATTAACAAAATGACATTAAAAAGTTAAATAAAAAATCTTCCTAAATGTTAGTGTATATAACTCACTAATCAGCAGGCACAGAGTGCTGAATTTGAAAAACACAACCTAGCTTTCTGCTGCATTAAAAATTCATCTATATTCAAAATTCAATAATTGGAAGACAATCTTACAATCAAATGATAATTGTTAAAACAGCAGACACAGTCATATTTATATAAAATAAAGCAGACTTTCATCTAAATGATGAAAAGATAATAATACATGGGATGAACATTATATAATGCTTAAAGAACTAATTCAGCAAGAAGACATAACTCACTAATATATAGGGCCCAGATGAAGGAGAATCAGAGTAAATAAGTCAATTTTAACAGGACTAATGAGAGACACCAACAGAAATAAAAATTGCAAATGACAAATTAGAAACAATTATTAAATACACGTATAACGAACACTTTGTCCAATGACTGCAGAATTCACATTACTTTCAAGGGCTCATTGAACAAGGGTAGACCATACGTAGTGAAACAATACATGTCTCAACAAACTTAGAAAGATTTAAATCATGTCAAGCACCTTCTCTGATTACAATGACTAAAAACTACAAATCAACTACAAGAAAGAAAGCTGAAAGATTCCAAAACATATGGAGATTCAACAATATATTTCTGAATGATTCAGATAAAAGAGGGATTCAAAGAGAATTTTGAAAGTATTTAGGGACAATGAGAAGTAAGACATGGGCTACCAGAATTTATGAGATGCAACTAAAGCATGTACCAAAATGGAAGTTTATTGCAATCCAAGACCAAATCAAAAAAGAAATAAATAAAAATATAAATATTCTAAGCCTACATCTAAGGCAATAAGAAAATAAAGAACAAATGAAGCCAAAAGTTACTAGAAGAAAAAAATAATAAAAATTCACCCTAAATAAAAAGTAGAGGAAAGACAATTTAGATGGTCAAAGAAACCACAATCTAGTTCTTTGAAAAACAGACAAATCAATAAACATTTGAGTAGGCTTACTAAGAATGAAAAAGAGAAAACTCCCATAACTAGAATCAGGATTAAAATGGAAAAATTTGCAACATACACCTCGGAAATACAAAACTTCATAAGTGATTGCTATAAACAGCTATATGCCAAAAAATTGAACAACCTTGAGAACGTGAAAATATATTTAGAAACATACAGCTTACCAAGATTGATTCAAGAAAATATGGAAAACCTGAACAGAACTATCACAAGCAAGGACATTCAAAAAATAAGCAAAAAGCACTCTCCAAAATAAAATCCCAGGACCAGCTGGCTTTACTAGTGAGTTTTACAAAGTCTTCAAAGAAGATTTAAAACCTATTCTCACTTTTCTAAAATCTTGAAAAACAGGGAACGATTTCAAACACTTTCCTTGAGGCCAACATTATACTAATATCAAAAACTAATAAAGACATCACCAAGAAAGAAAATTACGGACCAATATCTATAATAAGCCTAGATGTAATAAACTTTAATGAATTATAAGCAAACCAAATCCAGCAATACATTCATGATTACCAAATGTGAATTATCACTGGAATGCAAGAATGATTCAAAATGCACAAATTTACCCACAGGATGCAAGGATAGTTCAACATGCACAAATACAGTAACGTAATACACTACATCAACAAAAGCAAGGAGAAAAATCAGATAATATCAACTTTTAGCACTCATTTATTATAAAGTCTACATACATTTGGGATAGAAGGAACATACCTTAACATATTATAAACCCACAATCAATATCATACTCAATGGTGAAAAATTGAAAACGTTTCCTCTAAAATCAGGAATGAGGAAAGGCACCTCACTTTCACCACTGCTACTAACTTTGTGCTGGAGGACATAACCAGAGCAATTAAGCAGGAAAAAGAAATAAAATGAAATTAAAATGGAAAAGAGAAGGCAAAATTATCACTATTTTGCAGATGGTATTATAATATATGTAGAAAACCTTAAAAACTATTTAAAAACTACTAGAATTAATGAGTACAGTGAAGTAGCTGGCTCGAAATTAATATAAAAATTTGTTTCATTTTAGATGCATGTAGCATGAAAGAAGAGAATGGTATCAAGGAAACTATCTCATTTACAATAGAAACAAAAAGAATTTAACTCAGAATATACTTAACAATGAAAGTAAAGACCTGTACAATGAAAACTCTAAGGTTTTGTTAGGAAAAATAGAGAAAAATACAACGAGATGATGGGATATCTTGTGCTAATAATTGGAATAAATTAACATTACTAAAATGACTCTATTACCTACAGCAATATACAGGTTTAATTCAATCCCTGACAAAATCCCACTGGCATTTTTCAAGAAAACGGAGCAAATTTACAAAATTTGTATGTAATAATAAAGTACCTCAAATAGTCAAATAATAATGAAAAAAAACAAAAGTGGAAGTATCACATTTCCAGAACTTGATTATACTACAAAGCGAGTGTCATCAGAACTCAATGGTACTGGAATAGAAAAAAAAAGAGACATATCAGTGAAATATAACTGAACTACCAAAAAGTAGATTCAGACATACATGGTCTGATAATTTATGACAAATGAGCCAAGAGGACAAGAAAAGAAAAAACAAGGTCTTTTCAATAAGTGGTGTTAGGACAACTGGACAGCTACATGCAAAAGAATGAACCTAGATAACTCTTTAACATTATACAGAAAATTACTTCAAAATGAATTAGAGACATGAATGTAAGACTGAAAATAAAGTACTTAGACGATAACATAGACAAGCTATTACCTGACCTCAGCCTTATAGAGAACCTTGGGGGCTCAACTCCAGAAGCAAGGGAAACAAAAACAAATATAATCAAATCATAAAGCTTCTGCACAGTGAAAAAAAATCACCAAAACAAAAAGACAACTTAGTGACTGGAGAGGATATTTGACTACCTTATGTCTGAGAAGGGTTTAACATCCAAAATAAACAAGCAACTCATAAAACTCAACAACAGAAAAATTTGAAAAACTCAATTAAGATTGGGCAGAAAAATTAGATAAACATATCTCCAAAGAAGACATTCATATTTGCTAACAGGGATAGGAAAAGATTTTCTTCATTTGTTAGGGAAATGCAACTCAAAACAATGAGATATGAGTTTATACTGACATGGTTATTATACAAAAATCTGGAATAACAAATGTTGAGGATGAGAGAAAAGGGAACATTTCTACGCTATTGATTGAATATAAATTGGTGAAATCTTTATGGAAAGCATTATTGACATTCCTCAAAAAATTAGAATGGGAATTCCATAAAATCACATCCTCCCACCTCTGGTTACTTACTCAAAATACACTAAAACACTAATTTGCAGAGATATGTGAACCCCGTGTCCATTGCAGCATTATATATAATAGATAAGAATTGTTAACTACATACATGCCCATCATCAGAGAAATGGATAAAGAAGATGTGGTACACATACACACAGTGGAATACTACACATACCATAGAAGATTAAATTCTGTCATTTGCAACAAAATGGATGGACTACAGGGGATTGTGCTAAATCAAACAAGTCAGGAAAAAGACAAATACCAGATGATGCCATACATACATGAAATATAAAAAAAAAATGCAAAGAACAGACTAAACGAAAACCAATTAGTGGATATTAACAATATAATTAAGATTATATTGCACTGGGGAATGTCGAGGGCAAGCAGTGGCAGGGTCCAATGATCTTTGGGGAAGTGTTTTCAGTAATTTGGTAGTGATCAGGGTTTGTTGTCATATATTTGGCAAAAGATGAACCTACGATATCAGTTTATATTATTTTGTAAATCAAATTTACCTCAAAGATAATTAAATTTAAAAAATCTAGATTAACTACTTAGTATTTGATTGTCTTTCCCTTTCTATTAAATAGTTCTTTGGCTTTATTTTTTAATTACTGATGTTTACTATTATTACTACAAGCAATCCAATATGGTAGATGATTTACTGCTGTGTAAGTTGGTAGGCAAAGGATATAGTCATGAACATGCTGGGGGAGACACAGTTCATATATATAAACTCATGGTTATTCCTGATTTGGGGGTATCATGGGTATGAGATACAACTGTTGGTAAACTTCAAGTTGTCCATATAGATCTGAGGATGGGGAGAGGGAGTTGTGATCTTTCTGTTACCCTCCTTGCAGTGATCCTAGACAACCTGTTTGGAGTACTTTAACTTTGCAACTTGGAATTAATGTGAGCAAAAGATGTGGATAACGACTTTACATCAACTCTCATTCCCGAGGATATTTGATTAGGCTGGCATCCCTGCCATATCTGTATCTACACCCAGAACATTGCATTTATGCATCCCTATCCACCCGCCTTCCAACACAGATGCATAAATCTCTCTGAACCCTCTCCTCATGCAGTCATTGCTGGTCTCTGAAATGCAAGGGAGAGTACTTCAGCCTCACCATTTTGTAGGGTTCTCTCAGTTGTGACACTTTTCTAGATAGTTGTTAGTTTTTCTGATAGTTGTTAGCTTTTCTTAATGTAACAGAGAGTAAAGTGAGGAGCAAACAATTTTGCCATCTTAGCTAAATTCTCCCATTTTTAAAGTAAAAATCTTTTGATACTCTTTAGAAGAAAATTTTAGGGTCAGAATCTTTCCAGAATCTGTTATTTTTATCACTCAAGGCCTTTCTACTGATACCCAAACCATGCATCCGGATCTATCTCATATTTCCTTAATCGTTAGATGCATTTTTTCCTTGTTTACTCTATCTCATTTTTATTCTATTCGTAAATAATTCGTGCTTCCCCTTTCTCTCCAATCCTATCTACCTCTGTTATTGTTTTCAATGTTTCTCGTGAAGAGCAGCATAGTGACCTGGAAATTCATGAACTAGAAATTATGACTCCTGAATTTTCAGGTTCAGCAAACCATAATTCACTGGGAATTGTTCTTGGAAGAGACAATTCTCTTGACTTCCATTTTTTTGCACATTCTCTTTTACTCTTTAGAAATAATGTTGTAAAGTTTAGTCTGGTTTATTTTATAAATAGCTATTAATTTTCAGTATTTCTAATTAATTCAACCAGAGTAGAAATTATCCTAAACATTGCTACTCAAAGAGTACCCCCTGGGTATTCAGCAAAGGAATCACTAAACAAGATTATTCAAAAATCTTAATTCCACCTCATACCTGTTGAATCAGAATCTATTTCAAAGAATTCCCCAAATTACTTATTTTCACATTAAAATTTAGAAGCACTGGAGATTGTGGGGAAGATGGCATTGGTTGAAGTCAATCCCTAAGGCTTTTTGGTGAAAGTTCCAGAGTTTTCCAGAATTTTCATGGTGAAGGAGTCTGCAGTTTCAGCAATTCACTGGGGGAACCCATATCATTGAAAGAGCTTGGAGAGGAACAACAGATTTTGAAGATGGGTGGGTGAAGATGGGGATTTTGTATGTAGGCAATGGAAGCAGCCACAGCCTCTTTTGTTCCCAGACACTGTCACTTACAGAAATGGCAGTTGCAGCTACTTTTATTTCCATGGCATAGATTCAGACACAGCTGGGAGTGGCAAACCTAAGTTGACCTGAATGAGGGAGGGAGTAAAAACGATTGCTGCCTACATGGATTCTTGGTTTGAACAAAACTCAAAAAGGAGAGGTGTAGGGACAGCAAAGTCAGAGCATAAGGGAAACTACACAGGCAATCCTCCCAACCCACACCTTAGGATTCAGACTCCAAGAAAGAAGCACTCTAGTAGTGCAAACATGGAGGACGTGATTCAGATCGACTGACTTGGTAAGGATTACAGGACCAAGTTCAGTCAGCAGAGACAAGTCTCCCAACCCCAGCCAGCTGAGTGCTACCAGCAAAAAAAAGTGCCCCATCCTAAATCAGGCTGCAACAGCTGCCCTGCTCCCATATCCTACATGTCCGTCTCCCACCCCTCAACCATCTCACTCCCTGACACAGCAAAAAAAAACCAAAACACCCTATGGAAGTCTGTAAGCGTCAAAATATAAAATAAAGCTAGAACACCCCATTGCAGACAGAAAACTAGCAACTTGATCAACAGGAATCTATACCATGTTGGGGGTGGGGAGAGGGAGACAGGACACAATACACTTTGGAATCTGAATACACAGAAACACAACAAAATGGCAACTCAGCAGAAATCAATTTTGAAAACATGGAAGATTAGTTTGTTTTAACAGATGAAGAATTCAAAGCTACAATCAAATAAATTCAGAGAACTGAAAGAAAATTCAGAAAAACAAACCAAGGAGTTCATTTGGGAGTAGAAGACAGAAACTGAAATGCTACAGAAAAAACCAACAGAGATACTGGATGTAAAGTTGGCAATAAATGAAATTAATAAAAATGTAGAAGCTATGGGAATGGAATAAATCAAATGATGGAAAGGATTAATGATCTAGAGGATAGTGAAGCAGAAAGGAGCCAGGTGAAAAAAGACAGAGAAATGCAATAAAACTAAAAAAACTCAAAGAATTATCTGATGCCTTGAACAAAGGCAAGATAAGAATACTGAGTTTTCCAGAATGTTAAGAGAAAAAGGAAACAAACAACATATTTAAATAATTGATGAAAAATTCCCAAACCTAGGGAAGGAAATGAACATATAAATCAATGAAACCAACAGAACATTCAGTTATATAAATGAAAAAAAATTATACCAAGATATATATGTGTACAAGACAGGG
This sequence comes from Solenodon paradoxus, assembly GCA_004363575.1. Taxonomy (NCBI): domain Eukaryota; kingdom Metazoa; phylum Chordata; class Mammalia; order Eulipotyphla; family Solenodontidae; genus Solenodon; species Solenodon paradoxus. Next base: position 104,770 of record RJWH01003170.1, on the reverse strand, counting down.
AAAGAATTCTAAAAGTGGTCAGGGTAAAAACACAAGTAACATATCAAGATACTCCCATGAAATTAACCCCAGACATCGCAGTAGAAACTAATGAGATAGAAGAGAGTTAAATTATGTCTTTATAACACTACAAGATAAAAACTGCCAGCCAAGAATATTATATCCTGCAAAACTCTCAGATTTGAGAGAGAAAATATGGTTTTTCCCAACAAACAAAAGCTGAGAAATTTTGCTACCATGAGACCTCCTATACAAGAAATGTTAAAATAGGCTCTCCTATCAAAACCAAGAATAAGCTTTATAAAATCTAAACAAATTAACAAACAGATAAACAAAATCAGAAAACAAACATCAAAATGGCAGTAACAAGTCCTCAAATATCAATAATCACTGTAAATGCAAATGGACTGAACTCACCAATTAAAAGTCAGAGTGGTTAAACGGGTTAAAAACAAAACTCAGCTATGTACTAGTTGCAAGAAACTCACCTAAGATCAAGCACAGATTAAAGTGAATGAATGGAGAACCATATTTCAAGTCACTTGTGAATCTCAAAATACAGGAAGTGCTACATTAATCTCAGATAATGTAGTCTTCCAACTAAAGAAGGTAACAAGATATAAATATGGTTATTATATAATGATAAAGGGATAAATACAACAGAAAGATTTATTAATATATATGTACTCAATAAGGAACACTGAAATATATCAAGAAAATATTAACAGATGTAAATAGAGATGTTGAGAGCAACTTCTCTTTCAGTAAAAGACAGATCATCCAGATGAGAATCAATAAAGAAGATATTTAAACAATTTAGAAGAGATGGATATCTATATATCTATATATATTTATATCTATGTCATCTATATCTATTTATAGACAGAGAGAGAGAACTTTACCCTTAAATGATAAATTTTACAGTACTTTTAATTTCTCATTGAACATTCTCAAAGATAAACTGTTTGGTGGGACACATTTAAATTTTCAAAGATTGAAATAATATCTGGCATCTTTCAGACCAAAATGGCATTAAACTAGAGATCAACCAAAAGGAGAAAAGAAAAACTGTGAAAGAGGGCTAAATGAAAAACATGGTACTGAGCAACCATTGGGTAAAGAAGAAATCAAGGATGAAAAGTAACCTAGGGTCAAATGAAAATAAAAACAAGATATGTCAGCATCTGTGGAATGCAACAAAAGCAGGACTATAAGGAAAATTTATAGTGTTAAAATCCTAGCTCAGGAAACAAGAAAAATAAATAAAAGGCCTAACTCTTCACATAAAGGAACTAGGAAAAGAAGTAAAAAGAAATGAGAATCAAATGGAAGAAAAGAAATAAGGCAAAAATCAGTTAACTAGACATCAAAATGACTATTCCAAAAATTCAATGAAGACAAAAGTTGGCTTCTTACAAGAATAAGCAAAATAGGCCACTAGCCAGTCTCACAAAACAGAAGACATAGAAAACACAATAGAATCAGAAATAAAAGAATAGTCATGACAGATACAGAAGAAATACAGATTATCAAAGAATATTATATATAAATATATGTCATCAAATTGGATAACCTAGAAGAAATGAACACATTCATAAAAACATATGATATTCTAAGACTAAACCAAGAAGAGCTAGAAATTATGAAAAGATCAATCACCAGCAAAAAAGTTAAAATGATATTTAAAAATCTCCCCAAAAGCAAAAGCTCTGGATCAGATGGTTTCACCAAGGAATTCTGCAAAACATTCAAAGAAGAATTAATATCAATCCTTCTTAAACTGTTTAAAAAATTGAACTTAAAGCAATTTATTTGATACCAAATTTCCTCTGGTTCCAAAACCAGATAAAGACAGCACCAAAAAAGAAAATCACAGACCAAAAATCTTTGATGAGTATTGAAGCAAAAAATCTTAACAAAATACTAGCAAACTGAATTCAGCACCTTATTAAATGAATCTACACCATCATCAGATAGGATTTATTCCAGGGATGCAAGGATCTTCCAACATATGCAAATCAGTAAATGAAATATACTACAGCAAAAAAGGACGAAAATCACATCACCATCTCAATAGATGCAGAAAATCATTTGACAATATCAAATCCTTCTATGTTTAAAACCCACCAAAAATAGGTATAGATGGAATGCACTTCAACATAATAAAGGCTACCTATAACAAACTCACAGTCAACATTGTGCTCAATGGAGAAAACCTGAAAGCTTTTCCTCTAAGATCAGGAGCTAGGCAAGGAAATCTACTCTCAGCGCTACTATTTAATATAGAACTAGATGTCCTAGTCAATGCATTCAGATAACAAAAAGATACATAAGGTACCCAAATCAGAGAGGAAGATGTGAAACTAAATGAAATTATCATTATTTGCAAATGACATGATAATGTATATGCATATATATATGGGCAGAGAGAGAACACCAAAGGTTCAAGTAAAAAGCTAGTAGAAATAAACAAATACAATGAAGTGGCAGGCTACAAAATTCATATTCAAAAATCTGTTGCATTTCTGTATGCTAACAATGAAAATGCATAAAGATAAGTTGAGAAAACAATGACATTTGCAATTGCATCAAAAATAATGAAATACCTTGGCATAAACTTAATCAAAGATGTGAAGGACCTATACCATTAAAATTATAGGACATCGATAAAAGAAGTAGAAATAGAGTGGAAATGGAAATAGAAATGGAAATTCCACAAATAAATGCAAAGATATTTCCATGCTTATTGTCTGGGAGAATTAGCATAGTCAAAATGGCCATGTTGCCCAAGGCAATATATAGATTTAATGCTATCTTCATCAAAATTCCAAAGACATTCTTCACAAATATATAACAAAAATTCAAAAAAATTTACTTGGAACTACAAGCAATCCAAGATAAAAATAAAACAAGACTGAGGGGGAAAAACAGGAGCATGAGTCATGCTCTCTGATTTCAATCTTTACTACACAGCAGTAATAATCAAAACTGGATTGATACTGGAAAAAAGCAGAAATATAGATCAACAGAACAAAATTGAAAGTCCAGAAATAAATCCACCCATATATGGATATTTAATTGTTGATAGAGGAGCCAAAAACCTATAATGGTGCAAGACTAGTCTCTTCAAAAATGTGATGCTGGGAGAACTGGACAGCCACATTCCAAAAGCTGAAACTTGACCATGACCTCCCACCATACCCAAAAAAAATTAATTTAAAATGGATTAAATATTTAGACGTAAGACTGGAAACCATGAAATACAAAGAAGAAAATGTAGGCAAAACACTACTGGGCATTGACTTAAAAGATGCCTTTGGGAACTTGGCTCCAATAGCAAAGGAAATAAATCCAATATAAACAAATGAGATTGCAATCAGGCTGAAAAACTTCTGTGCACTGAAACTCACAAAAACAAAAAGACATCCAACTGAGCTGAAGCAGATATTCACCCATCACATATCTGACAAGGAGCTAATAAGTAACATTTACAAAGATCTCATAAAACTCAACAACAACAAACCAAATAGCCCCATTAAAAATGGGCAGGTTACCTTAAGAGACAGTTCTTTAAAGATGACAAACAACTAGCCAATAGGTACATGAAAAAAATTCTATTTCTCTTGTCATTAGGGAAATTCAAATCAAAACAACAATGATATCTCATCTCACACCTGTGAGAATGGCTATCATTCAAAAACATGCAAGCAGCAAGTGCTGGAGAGGATATGGAGAAAAGGGAACTCATGCTGTTGATGGTAGTGTAAAATGGTACAATCATTTTGGAAAAAATTATAGGGATTCCTTAAATAATTGAAAATGGAAAATTCATATGATCCAGTTATTCCTCTGCTGAGTATTTACCCTAAAAACACAGCAACTCTTATTTGCAGAGATATATGCACCCCCATGTTTATTGTAGAATTAGTTACAATAGTCAAGAGATGTAAACTACCTAATCAACAGATGAATAGATGAAAAAGATGTTGATATACACACAATGGAATATACAGTTGTCAAAAGTGAAATATCCTGCCATTTGCAACAACATGGATGAACTTGAAGAAAATTATGCTTAGTGAGAAAGACAGATATCATATAATATCACTCATATGAGAGATTAGAGATAGAATAGTTATAGAGCCAGAAAGCAATCAAATGAAATAAACAATAACAGATTTCAAAAAAGAGACAAATGAAAAACAAAAGATTTTTTGAGAAGAAGGAAATCAAAGAGTTCAGGAAGAGATGGGGGAGGGGTTGGGGACAAATAGGGAAAAGAAAATTATTGTAAAATGAAGAAAAAAAGAAAATAGTGTTAATCTGTGTTATATACAGATATAAATTTGTTATCAATGTAAAATTCAAATTGAGTTAATGTTAAAATAAAGAAAATATGTATTCTTCAGTGCCTTCTGGTAAATATAAATGAATAAATAAATGATTTAGAAACACTTATGTTGAGCATTAAATATAAAATTGGGAAGCACATTTTTGGAAGTCTGAGGGGAATAGTCCTGCCTGAACGTGATGGAAGGTTTGCAGAAAATTCAAGGAAACCCACCTTTTTATAGTTACAATTTTCAACACTGACATCAGTGACCTCATCTCAGAGCTTTCTCCTGCTGCTACTTTTGTAATGGTGCACCTGTACAAGATCCAAGAGCATATCTTTCAATAGCAACAAAAACCCAAATATGCTTCCAGGATAAAAGAGAAAACCAGTGACAAACAAGCTCAGATAAAATTGTCCCTGGCTTTTTCTCTTGTGGATTCTACCACAAATATTTTTCTCTCCTCCTATTTCTCCACTAATCTAAGTGCAGATATTGCTGGAATAGATTCTCGACTCTTCTTTTTATGAAAAGTTTAAAAATACTTCTTTCATGAATATATATTGTTATAGTTGCAACTTTCAGTGCTAATCCCAAATGTGAAGGTGAAAGATTTAATTTGGTTAATAGAGCATAAATTACAGACTGAACATTATCCCTAGTATCTCATAGCATCATTCCTTCTCTTCACAATTCAAGAGAAGCAGAAATTAATAAAAGTACTATGAGCTGAAAAAATTAATATTCTATAAGCAGCATCATGAGAATTGATGTAATTCATACCTCAGTCTCTCACTCAGAATTTATGTGCACTTTGACATTTTGTTCTAATAAGCATGCCTATCTAATTTCCAAATAATACATTAGAAAGATAGATATTACTATAGATAAGTGCATAGCGATAGCTAATTGGACTGGAGAAGGCAGTAATGCAGAAATCTTACACATGCACAAATAACCGTTCTATGGAACTATTTTATGTAGGAACAAAGATTCATTCTTACACCTGTCTTCCAGGCCTGAACGGGCATTCTTGTATTATAACTAAATGTTTCAATTAATATTCTTAATAATACAGCCGAGTCATGCAGCAAATGTAAAATATCCAGTGACCTAAAAAAATGAACTGACAGCTAATCATTAATGATTATTTAAATATAAGACTGCAATCATACCATAAGTTGAATTTAGACTAATTTTTAATAAAAATTTAAATTTGAGGTGCTATTCATGGATTCTGGGTAGAATGAACTATGGCACCAATTTCTTTATAATTTTTAAAGTTCCATAAGAAGTTTTCATAAACACAATTTCCTCTTATCCAAATGAATTTGAGAGGGTGTGTATAAACAGTGAAGTAAGATTAATGGAATTTTACACAGAAGGCAGAACCATCTCTGTGAATACAGACTGATTCTTATGACTCAATTTATAGATAAAATACTTTAAAAGCATCAAAAGCAATAAATATGTAGAATCATACCTTTCAGACTAGAAAAACTCAGCAATTATATGACCCAACAACACTTAAGATTTTTCTACATCATCTCCGATAGGTTGTCCTTCAACCAGGATTTAAAACTCCTAAGGAGTGGAGTAAAAATTACTCCAAGAATATTTCTTTCATTTTTAAATGACTCTCTTAAAACTTCTCTTGCTCTCTCATTTTTCACTGAATCACAATCTCCTTGAAAACTCTAACTTTATATCTAGCTATATCTATTTTAGTCTAATTCAGTAGGGAAATGACTCAGGAATAGAAAGAAAGACTGGCATGGTTTCTCTCTTTATAGATTATGTAAAAGTAAAAGTGGGCTTTTATTCTAAGGTATTTGTTAGGCAGGTGTTAATGTTCCGGCAGAGAAATGCACTTTCTGGTAGAGGGTATGAGGAAATCATAAGACACAGGTGGCAAGGACATGGACTTTATTGTACTATTGATGGGTTTCCGATGGTGGTGGGTAAGACATTTCCACCTCCCAACAGTGGTGGGTCAGACATGTTACCAGAAAGCTACCATGTCATAAGCAATGAGGGGAGCTCTTTTATAAAGGGCAATCAGTTAGAGGGAGAACAGTGAGCAAGCAGGAACTTCCAAATAGGCAAGAGAAAAAAGCAGTCAAGTATGCAAGGGCAGAAAAATTCCAGGCAGGACATCTTGGGTGCAGTCAGTGCAGGCATGGGCATGGGCAGTTATCACCCTGAAAAGTCCACCTTGTTACATTCAGGTCCATGCTCAGCACTGGACACAACTGACCCTATTTTTAAGGTGGGGGTATGGGTCATATTATCATACTACCCAAAAGTATTTATAAATATAACTTATAAAAAAGTAAAAAGAACATTTAAAAATAATTTCTATCTACCATTGTAATAAACTGTCTTGAGAAATACTAATTTTTTCATTAATGGAAGCATTCTGAGACATGATTATTAAATTGTCAAGATACTGCAAAAAATTCTTCTGTATTACATGAGAAATTGTGTTTTACAGACAGCCATTTAGTTTTGCTTACTACAGAGGGAATTTCCGGGTTACGTATCCGTTTTCAGTATTTTCAGCAGCAGTAGCAGAATTATCACCACCACCACCACCATCATCATAATCATCATAACTAATATTTATTTAATACCCACAATAACAAGCATTGTGCCAAGCATGTAAATATACATATATATATATATAATATGGAAGATATATATATATATATAAAATCTTGCATATATAATCTTAGTCATTTTGGCAACCCCAGGAAATTTACAGTAATTTATAGTATTTTCATGAATACTATTTGATGAATGAAAAAGACAGTTTATAGAGATCAATAATTTTGTATTTAAAATAGAGAAATTTAGAAAATACATGGGATTTTCAAGTATAGGAAAAAGATGGGTTAAAAACAAAAGAGCATAGGAGAAAAATTTTAGAGTAATGGAATTAATCTGTACGGTGATGGTGGTTATACAGCAAAATTCAATTATCGAAATTCATAGAACTGTATACTCAAAAGGGTTAATTGTACAATGTAAATTATATCTCAGTAATTATATTTTTAGAATCTTTTCTTTGATGACACATATAGTTAGAAATCTTCTGTGAGCTAAGGTATGTATTCGTTCAGATACTGAAGTTATAGTTTCCTTTCCCCAGGCTTATAATTTGAATAAGTTTTCACAATTGTAACGGGAGTACTTGGGCCTAGGCTCAAAGACTATGTAGATGATATCCTATTGAAATGTCTATGTCATAACAGTTTTATAGGTATGTATGTTTACCTATAATTACAGGGTTACTGTTTGTATCCCTGTATAATTACAGGATACTGTATGTATCCCTGTAATTCACTTCTTTACTCATGGTTTCCAAATGTGTAACACTCTAAGTTGATAATCTTGCAATTACAATTATTGCTATAATGAAAGTATCTTTCACAGTATCTGATTCAAGCCAAATGAATCTTTTTAAAAAATAGATAACACTAAGCAAACTCATTTTCTGATTCAGCATAAGGAAACATTTCAGATAGTTACTACCACTCTGTGTGCAGACCAGTTGCCCACTAGAACAAGAGTGACTTACATCAGAGAAGTATTTCTGAAATCACTTTTAACTTAATTTATCAAATTTTCCAAGAAATGCTCAACTATTTGTCTAACACCCTATGGAAAATTTATAAAAACAGAGGAGTATTGTTTTGTTTCTACTCAAACTCATCTTTTCTACTGTGCCTGATTATCATTGGTTTAAATGGAAATTCCTGCCAGGGACTATTTAAAAGCATGATTTTCAAATAACTGATAAATGTAGTGACTACAAATAATCAGCTTTATAAACAAAATATTCTTATAATTGTCAAGCCTGAAGATACTTCTCAGATTATTATTTTATTGCAAATTTTTTCAAGTCAAAATAATCCAAAATGAGTGATTTTTATTAGTAATGTTAAGAGAAAAATGGGTAAAAGAGAATTTCAACTCAGTTTGTGTTTTGAAACACGAACACTGCAATTTCTATTTTCTTCACTTATATTCCAGATGTCCAGTTCTAGTCTCTGAAAAATTGTAAGTCCAATATGACAATATGCTCAACAAGGCATGAATAAAGAATGATGAAATTCCCAAAGCACCAAATACCCTGTAAATATTCAAAGATGGAGTTCCATAGAAATGAGATGTGCTTATCCACGGAGTAAAAATGTCTAGATTACTACAGGGCAGGCAACATGACATAAGGAGTTAGACAGAGCTGACTCAAAGACTCACCACTTGCCTATATATATTACCTTAAAAGAGTACATGAAGAAAGATAGATGCCAGGTGACCTCACTCATAGGTGGAATGTGAATAGACAAAACAAAGGAACAAATGAAACATAACCAACTCTGAAACATTTGCAACAGAACTGAGGTTACCAAAAAGGAATGGGGCAGGCAGGGGCAAATGTTGATGGAATCCACTGGACAATGGGGAAGAACACTTGTTGATTTGGTGGAGGGCATGGTGTGTTGCAATATATCTAACAAATGGGGAACCTATACATAGGAAATTATTTTAATGTGTAGAATAATTACTACAATAAAAAATAGTCAGTATATGCCAGGTTTTTATTTATTACCTGCAACATGTGAGGTGCACATTTGTTTGAGTATATTTCAAGAAAATTTGAAATCATTTCAATAACTAATATAATAAACACTTTAAATAAAAATCTGATCTGACATTGGAGTGCCATGAAGTTTTCTGGCTTTTGATATTTGTAGAAAGCTCAAAATGTCAAGTCATTGTAAAAATATCTTTTAAAGTTTTCCAGTGTCTGGTTAATCAGTCAAGTAACAAATCATTTGAATTGAGTAAGACAGACATTTTAAAATAGAAAAATCTTGCTCCATAGAACTTGTGTTAGTACAAAAACTGAGAAATATCAAAGAGCAATTTCTTATAGTTGCTCAATATTGGTATAAAAGGTTAACTAATAGGGAGAAATTGCTTAATATACACTTACCCTCCAAAATATAAAACAAAATGGAGAATCATAAGACAATTACATAAAACCAGGAAGTTCTAACACAGAAAGTCAAATAAGAAAATCTCTATTAGAAAAAATGACAAAAATATAAAAATGTGGGTACAGCGTAATGCTCTGTCCACATACATCAAAAGATCCCTGATTCAAGACCCTGGGAGAAACAACCAACATGAACAACTAAACAAAATGGTTTTCTTCTTTCTTCCTCTCTACCTGCCTACTTGTCTTCATTCCTGCCTATATCTTTCCTTTAAAAAATAAAATAAATATATTAATAAACAAATGACTAACATAAAAATGAAATTCTATGGGAAGCAAAAAATCATATAATTGCCTAGACCAGTTAGGCTTATTTAATTCACACTGTGAATAGTGACAGTGATCTTATATAAGATCAAAAGGCTAAATTTATATAATAATTTGCTTAGATTTTTAAACTTTTTATTAAAGTAACTGGCTAATATAATTTTAAACATTACCAATAATATATTATTGTATAGTGTTCTGAAATTTAAAAAGTGTTCTTATACATTGTCTTATTTTTGACTCAGTAAAACTGAGGTCATGTATCTTTATTTCATTTAGACACAAGTCCCAACATCTCTGATGCCAATGGTAATACTCTAAATAATTCAGTGAGCAAATCCTAGATATCATGTGACCCTTGTCGTTAGTTGTTGTTTGGGGGTTTTTGGGTTTTTTTTTTTGTAAGTTTATGTGATATCCAAATTTTGCACTTCTATTCCTGGAATTGAACTTGGAAAAAGTTATGCAGTCTCTAAATTTAAAAAAAATTACTTAGAAACAGTTAAAGGTGAATGGAGACACTAGATCTCTATCATCAGAAGGCTGAACTTCTAAGAAGATATAAAAAGATCATGACTGTTTAGAGCTTCTTGAATGTATGTGCTATTAGCAATGACAATACTCTCACCTGAGGGTTGAGGTAATAATAGCATCCATTAATTCAATCAACATTTATTAAAGAGTGGAATAACCAAAATGGCAGCATAGGATATCACCCCACCATTTGATACCACACATAAATATCAACAATTAGGCATGTATCCACAAACAATATCAGCTCTGGGAGAGCTTTGGAATTCATTTAGGAAATTTTATCAACACAGTAGATAATAACAATGATAATAATAAAACCCCCTGAGATTGATCATATAAGAAAATAAGGATGACAACTTTATTGTCCTTGGATCATCTCATCTCCAAACTAGCATCGCTTAATGTAAGAAGAAACTCTCTAGCTTGAAAGAGTTCCTCTCACCAGGAAAGGAAGAGAACGGTGGTTAATCAGCTTCTCCAGACATGTGGGGCACCACATGCAGGTTCCATTTTAATTTCATCTCACCAGACTGGCAAAGCTAAGACATATAGAGATGACTAGGAACATAAACAGAAGCAGAGGTCACTAGTAACAGTCACATATGGAAATAATTGAGGTTAAAATTGACTTGCTTTGCATACAAACCTGCAGCTTTTGACACAGAACTGAAACCAATAGTCAGCACAACTAAAACTCTAGCAAAAAATACACCACAGAAAATCATCAGTTCACAATGGGAGTAAGAGAGGAAGAAATAATTAAAAGAGATAAAACAAGTGAGAAAACAGTAAGATGAGTACATCTAGCAAAAATTGCCCTAAATGAAAGTGGACTTAATTCTCCAATGAAAACACATTGCGTGCACCCATTTCTAATATGGTGGACTGTTAAGACCTTGAGTTCACCTCCTCTGCACAGCTACTTCTAAAATACAAATATAACTTTGAAAATGAACAGATACCATCACCTCTATAAAGAGAAAGGTAACCCACCAAGACAAACAGTAGGAGAAGCTAATCTGTTTGGACATCACACTACCCTACTTGGAGCACCCCAGACTGAAAGGAGAAATCAGTGATATAGGTGCTCTCCCATTACTGCCATTACTGAAGGGATTTTTCCTTCAGCGAACACTACTATATACGGGAAATGACTTTCAGCCACTGAACCAAAAACCTAGGAGATGGATTGGAAAGAAATCTGCAGTTGTTGCTCACCAAGACAATCCTACCATGTTAGGCAGTGTCCCCACAATTAGTGTACTTGTTTTGACTGTTGGTGCTTATGGATGCGTTTCCAGAGTCTTCCTCAGACAATATGGATAGTTGATTGGATTCTGGCAAGAGAACTCCATTCTCTGACTCTCTTTGGAAAATAATTGGATAAGCAGCTTTTGTCCACCTGAGGCTATTAAGTAGCTTTGCAATCTGCCTGGCACTACCTAAGAACCTGGGCTTATGTATTGCCCTCTACTAGGACTGCCAGACCTCTGGAGGACAAGAGAATTTCACAAAGAAGTTTATTTACTAAGAGAAATGTCTTACTCTCTCTATGACTTCTGTTAGGATTGCGATCTGCATATGGAGTGGACCCAGAATTCTTGAGTGTCTCTTCTTGTGTCTTGCATTCTGTGACTATGACTCTTGGGAAACCTCTGCATTCCCTACCATAAATACAACTCTGTAAACTGGACTAATAGGCCTCAACACAGGGTAGACCCTAGAACTTCAACAGTTTTGAGGAGTGCTGAGATCAAAGAAGCCCAGTATTCTAGGCATATACTGTACAACTTAATACCCTAATACAAGACCTTTATACAAGGAAAGATTTTTTCATGGAAATAAACAAAGAATTTGAAGCAAATCAAAGAGAAGGAGAAATATATGTGAAATGAGGGATGAAACAAAATCCCATGGGAAAAGCTGAATGCAGCAGAATTAAGCAAATGATCTGATGATTATTTTGAAGCAATTATTTTAGTGATATTAATATCAGGAAAATAATGGAGGAACAAAAATAAAATTGTGATGAAGATAGAGAAAATATGAGGCAGTTTCAAAATAAATTCATGGAGCATAAAACACAATAGTTTTGCTGAAGTACACAATAAAGGAGCTCAATATAGACTAGAAACCTCCAATAGAATCAGTAAGCTAGAAGATATGGCAATAGAAAGCATTCAAGGAGATGAGAAAAGAGCAAAATAAGTGAGACATAAAGACAACATACAAGATCAGTAAGATAACATCATCTGGGCATCTACCCAAAGGATACAAAAGCACCCACCCAAACAGATGTTTGCATCCCATTATTTATTGCAGCCCTATTTGTAATAACTAAGAACTGGAAATTACCTAAGTGACCAACATCAAATGAATGGATAAAGAAAGTGTGGTACATGAACGCAATGGAATACTACATAGCCCTTAAAAGAGAGGAAACCCTGTCATTTGCATAAACATGGATGGAAGTAGAGGGGATGATGCTAAGTGAAACAAGTCAAAAGAAGAAAGACAGATACCAAAGACCTCACTCATAGATGGAATGTGAATAGACAAAACAAAAGAACTGATGAAACATAACCAACCCTACAACTACAACATTTGCAACAGAACTGAGGTTGCCAAAAGGGAATGGGATGGGAGGGGGCAAATGGTGGTGAAACCCACTGGACAATGGGAAAGAACACTTGGTAATTTGGTGGAGGGCACGGTGTGTTGAAACATAGCAAAGAAATGGGGAACCAATACATAGAAAATTATTTCAATGTGTTTAATAATCACTACAATAAAAAATAAAATAAAAACCATAAATTGGACAGCCATGATTCTGAAATTATGAAAATTAAATGGAAAATCTATTCTTGATTGGTATTAGATACCTCCACACATTACCCAGAGCCTGAAGTATCCTGTTTGCAAAATAAAAATTTTTTGATTTTTTGAGAAAAATCAAGGATTAAAGAAAGATAAAATGGCAAAAAAGATAAAATCATAAGGAATAAAATTCACATCAAAAAGGGCCCAAAAAAGAGAGAGGGAAACAGAAACAATACTAGAATAAATAAAAGCTAAGAATTTCACTAATTTGAGTTAGCAAGCAGACCTCCAAACCCAGAGCAAAGAGTTCCAAACAAAAGAAATCCAAAGAGATCTACATCAAAATACATTGTAATTAAAATGTCAAAAATATAACAGAAACTTAAAAGCAGCTAGAGGAAAAATGAGCTAGTTACAAAGAAGCATCCATAAGATTGTTGGTGGATTTCACCGCTGAGGCTTTACAGGCCAGAAAGGAATGGCAGAATATATTCAAAATGCTGAAAGAAAAACACTTCCAACTAAGAATAATCTATACTACTAGGTATCACTTAAAATTGAAGGAATGATAAAGAGATTTAAAGCAAAGTAAGAGTTAAAGGAACTAACCAGAAAACAGCCTTCCAAGAAAGACTACAGGAAGTTCTGTAAAATAAATAGAAACCCCACTTAAAAGCAGAAAGACATTTAAAAAATGTGAAGACAGTCAAAATGTAGATGTTAGAATAAGCTCAACACTAACTTGTTAAAAGCATAGAAACCTCAGGGTAATCTCAAAACATAATTCCAGGGAGAAAAATGAAGAACCTAACAAAGGAAACCAAACGCAACATAATTTCTTTTATGTTACTTAAGAAGAGAAATAGAAGAACAATATTCAACACACCTAGAAAAAATAACTAAATGACAATAAACAGTTGCATATCAATAATCATCCTAAATGTTAATAAATTGAACTCATCAATCAAAAGGCACAGAGTGGCCAAATGCATTAAAAATATATAACCCAACTTTTTGCTGCATCAGGAGACTCACCCACCTTCAAAAGATAAACATAGGCTCAAAGTCAATGATTGAAAGCAAATCCAAGTTCAAATGGTTTAAAAATAAAACAGGGGCATCCATACTTATATTGGATAAAGTAGACTACCAACTAAAGAGGATAACAGAATGTAATGATGGACATTAAATAATGATTAAATGGTCAATTTAATTAAGCAAAAAACATAACTTATTAATATATATGCACCAAATGAAGGTACATCAAAATACAGAAAGCAAGTACTAGCAGAACTGAGACACAGACAGCAATAAAATAATATAAGTATACTTTAACACCCCACCCCACTGCAATAATGGATAGATCAGCCAGGCAGAAAATTATCAAAATAGTTTTAAGAGCAGATGGGTTTAATAAACATGCAAAACACTTCATCCAACACTGCAGATTTTACATTTTTCTTCATTGCTCATGGAACATTCTCAAGGATAGGCCATATATTATGAAATAAAATATCTCAACAAATTGGCATATATTTAAATCATACCAAGTATACTTTTTAATCACAATGGCATAAAACTAGAAATTAATCATAAAAATAAGCTAAGTAACATAAGTCAGAAAGAGAAAGACAAATACTGGATAATCTCACTCTTATGTGGACTATAAAGAAACAAAGCAAAGGAATAGACAAAACAAAAACCAAGCCTTGGACACTAACAATAGAACTGAAGTTGCCAATAGGGAAGGAAGTGGAAAGCAGGAAAAGTAGATGTAGAGAGAGGTGGAATGGATAGTGGTCAAGGAATTTTGCTGATCTGGTGGTGGAAGTGGTGAGTTTTCTTATGTTTGAGGAATGATGAACTCAATAAATATTGAATTAAAAAAAAGAAATGCAATGTCTATAGGGCTAAAATCAAGACCCAAATATTTGCTGCATATATAAGATTGATTTCAGTTTTAATGTCACACATAGACTCAAAATGAAGAGATGGGAAAACGTTTTATGCAAAGGAAAACCAATAGAGAACAGGACTATTTATATTGACAATATTTATATAGACAAAATAAACTTTAAGCTATAATGGAGAATAGAGACAAAGAAGCTATTAAATAATGTTAAAGTATAAATTCATTAAAAAGATGTAGCAATCATAAAAATATATACTCCACTTTGAAGAAAATATATTTATATTAAAAATATTTTATTTATTTTTCTAGATCTTCTCTGAGTTTTACAGTACAATCTATATATAGACAAATTGTAACTTTTTCTAAAATTAGCATTTAAGTGGTACAGAAAAATAAAAAACAAGTATTTCATAACTTGTGACGTGTCATTTGAGTTGTTGGTCATGTATGTTATGAAAATATCTTCTCCTAGTAAGTTGTCAGTTCTTTTGATGTTTTTTTTTTTGCTGTGCAGAAGCTTTATAGTGTGATGTCCCATTTTTAATGTTTGACTTTCTCTTGTCACTGTAGATTTTTTCAACTTTTTGTATCAGTGCTATCCTGGTCTCATAGAAAGTGTTTGGAGTTTGAGAAGAATGAGTATTGATTCTTCTCTGAAAGTTTGGTAAAACTCACTAGTAAAATTCTCTATTCCTGGACTTTTACTTTGAGAGAGGATTTTAATTATGTCTTCAATTTTCTTGCTTGTGATTGTCCAGTCCACATTTTACATTTCTTCCTGATTCATTTTAGTAAGCTCTAATTTCTAAAATCTGCCCTGAGACTAATGGTTGTCCAATTTTTTGGCATATAGTTGTCCATAGTAGTATCTTATGATGTTTTGCATTTCTGAGGTATCTTTTGTAATTTCTCCCCTTTCACTTCTGACATAGTTATGAGAGCTTCCTTTCTTTTTTCATAGTGAACCTAGTCAGATGTTTGTCAAATTTATTTTTTCAAAGAATCAGCTTTTGGTTTTGTTGACCTGAAATGTCTTCCGATTTCTATTTTATTTATTTCTGCTATAACTTTTATTATTCACTTTTTGTATTGACTTTTGGCTTCAATTATTTTGTTTCTGGTTACTTTAGATGTAGAGTTAAGATAGTTTATTCATGACTGTTCTTATTTATTGAGGTTGCCCTGAATTGTAACAAGTTTTCCTTGAGTACCGCTTTTGCTGAATCCCATTAGTACTGGTAGTTCATACTTTCAATCCCTTTTGTCTCCATGTGCATTTATAATTCTCCTCTGATTTTCTCTTTTACCAAAGAGTCATTCAGAGGCAGGTTATTATTTTTTAATTTTCCAGCTTTCTTTTTGTGGTTAATTTATTTATTTGAATAATAATCTTTTTATTATTTCTTTTGTTTACAAATCCATACTCATTTTAAGATATTAGAATAACTTCTCAGCCTATGTATATTGCATGCCACACATGCCACCAGAGTTCTGGTGTCCATTTCCATCACCTTATTTACTTTCTCCCTCTCTCTCTCGCCAACCCTCCTGACAGCTAACATCTTGTCTACTGTGAATTTTTCTGTTTCCTTTAATTAAAATCTACACGAGAGTGAAATCATTCTGTAATTTTCTTTTTGTAGCTAACTTATTTTGCTTAATATGATCCCTCGCCCCACCCACTCTATTAAAATTGTTGCAAAGGAAAACAGTTTTTTTTTCTTTTTTGGTATGTTTGTAGAATTCCATTGAGTATATATAAAATAGCTTCTTTATTCATCCTTTGGGCATTTAGGTTGTTTTCATGTTGGCTATTGTGAACTGTGCCACTATAAACAGGGGTGCAGGAATTTTGAGCAATCTCCATACTGTTTTCCAGAGAGTGGCACTAATTAACATTCCCCCCACCAGTGTAAGAGCACTATTCTTTCTCCACACCCCCTGCAACACTTGTTTCTAGTCTTTTTGATATAAACCTCACTAGTGTGAGGTGGTATCCTATTGTGATTTTTATTGGCATTTCTCTGATGATGAATAACACAATTTTTTTCATGTGTTTATAGGCCATTTGTGTGTCTTCTTCAGATAGATGTTTGTTCAGTTCTTCTGTCCATCTTTGCTTTTTTGTATTATTTATTAAATATATGAGCTCTTTATATGTTTTGTAGATTAAGATACCTGATGTATGCTATGTGAACACATAAATCAATTTGATGGGTTGTTTTTTTTATTTAGTGGGGGTCTCTTTTGGCATGCAAAAGCTTTTTGGTTTGATGTAGTCCCAATTATTTAGATTTTCTTTAGTTTCTTTTGCTCTAGCTCTTCTTTCTCCAAAAACCTCTTTGAGTTCAAGATCATGGAGGAATTTTCCCACATTTTCTTCTGTTTTATTATCTTATGTTCAAGTGTTTATTTATTTTAAGTTAACTTTTTTTTTATGGTGCTAATGAGTAACCTAGTTTCAGTTATTTTGCAGATATTTGTCCAATCTTCCCAACATAGTTTGTTGAATAGACTTTACTTCCTCTGTTATATACCCTTGACTACTTTGTCAAAGATAAACTATTAGATAGTTGTGACTGTATTTCTGGAATGTGAATTTTATTCTACTGTTCTGTTTCTGTATGAGTTTTATTCTGTTTTTATGATGTCTGCTTTGTAGTGTAGTTTTAAGTCAGCAAGTGTGACTTCATGCTATTCTTTTTTTTTAACCCCTCTGGTTATCTTTGGTTATTTGGGGCCTTTTGTGTTTTTATACAAAATTCATTATTTTTCACTCAATTTCCTTGAAAAATGTGTCTGGAATTTTTAAGGGAATTTCACTGACTCTGTAGACTGCTTTGATTAGATGACCAATTTATTCTGTTTATTTTTTAGTATTTTATTGAAGTAAATTTGTTTTACAAAGCAATATAATGTCATAAATGTAGATTTGCCATATGTGAAAGATCTCCATTCCTCAACTGTATGTCAACACACCATGCCCTTCACCAAATTACCAAGAGTTCTTCACTATTGTCCATTGACCCCACGATCACTTGCTGACCCCCCCATCCCATTCCCTACTGATAATCTCAGTTATATTGTCAATGACCAAGAGTTGATTTTGATTCATCCTTTGTTTTGTCTATTCACATTTCACCTATGAGTGAACTCATCTGGTATCTGGCCTTCTTCTTTTGACTTATTTCACTTATTCTAATCCCCTCTAGATTTATCCACGTTGATTCAAATGATAAGATTTTATCTCTTCTAAGGACTGAGTAGTATTCCAGTGTGTGTGTGTGTGTGTGTGTGTGTGTGTGTGTGTGTGTGTGTGTCTGTCACATCTCTATAGATTCATCTGACATTGGGCACTTAGGCAGCTTCCAATTCTTAGCTATTGTGAAGAGAGCTGCAATAAACATGAACTGCATAAATTTCTGCAAATTAGTGTTTTTACGTCCCTTTGGTAAATGCTCAGAAGTGGGATGATGGGATAATATGGTATTTCCATAACTTTTTTGGGAATCTTCATACCGTTTTCCATGGGGTTCGCACTAATTTGCCCTCCCATCAACAGTGTAAGAGTGTTCCTTTTTCTGCACATCCTACCAGCATTTGTTGTTTCCAGACTTTTGGATAATACCTAATCTCTCAGGTGTAAGGTGATATCTCATTGCTTGGGCTGGCATCTTCTTAATAGTCAGTGAGAAGGAACATCTTTTCATGAGCCTGTTGGCCATCTGTATATCTTATTTGGATAAATGCTTCTCCAATGTCTCTGCCAGTTTTTTTATTGGATCACCTATTGTTCTGTTATTAAGTTTTATGAGATCTTTGTATATTTTATATTAAAGCTTTCCCAGAATATGAAATGCAAATATCTTCTCCCAGTTAGTAGGTTGGCTTTTTGTTTTGATGATTTTCTTGCCGAGAATAAGCTTTTTAGTTTAACGTAGTCCCATTTGTTTATTTTTGTTTTTGTGTCCCTTGATGCCAGCTTTGTATCCCCAAAGACTTTTCTAAGACTGTTTTCATGGAATGTTTTCCTGTTATCTTCCAAGAATTTTCTGGTTTCTTGTCTTATGTCTAAGTCTTCAGTCAATTTTGAGTTACGTGGCTTAACTTCAGTCTTTACATGCTGCTGTCCAGTTTTTCCAACACCATTTATTGAGGAGAATTTCATTTCTCCAAGAGCTTTTGACTCTTTTGCTGTAAAATGACTGACCATGTGTGGGCAAGGCAGTTCCTGGTTATTCAGTTCTATTCCACTGATCTGTGCTTCTGTTATTATTCCAGTATCATTCAGTTTTGATCACTATCACTTTGAGGTATAGCTCAGTGTCTGTAAATGTGTCACCTCTGTATTTGTTCTTTTTTCTCATAATTTCTTTGGATACTTAAGGCATTTGTTGTTACATGAAAATTTTAAAGTTTTTTGTTCTATTTCCTTGAAATATGCCCACAAGGATTGTATTAAACCTGTATACTGCTTTATGCAAGATGTGGCAATTTAAAGAACATTAAATCTTCAATCATGAGCAAGGTATATCTTTCCATATCTTTGTATCTTCTGCTATTTATTTTAAGAAGAACTTATAGTTTTCATGGTACAGGTATTTTATATCTCTTGTTAAGTATATCCCAAGTTATCTGATTATTTTTGCTTCTATCACAAGTGAGATATTTTACTTAATTTTGTTTTCTTCTAGTATATTGTATTCATATAAAAATGCAAAGAATTTTTGTGCATTGATTTTGTAATATTGAATCTTGACAAAAAAACTTCCTCTGTGTCTATTGATCTGAATATGAGGATTTGTTCCTTCATTTTGTTGATTTGGTGTATTATACTACTAGATTTCCATATATTGAACCATTCTTACATTCCGAGATAAATCCCAGTTGGTTACAATGAATGATCATTTCTGTATGTTGTTTGATTCAGTTTGTTAATATCTTGTTGAAAAACTTTTCATGTATGTTCATTAGAGATATTGGTCTGTAATTTTTTTTCTTGGTGATGTCTCTATCAGCTTTTGGTATCAGGGTGATGTTAGCGTCATAGAACATGTTTGGAAGGGTTTCCCGTCTTCAATATTTTGGAAGATCTTGAAAAGAATAGGCATTGTTCGTTTCTTAATGTCTAGCAAAACTCACTAATAAAGCCATCTAGTCCTGGTCTTTTGTATTTAAAGGCTTTCGATTACCCCTTTGATGACCTTGATTGTGATAGTTTCATTAAGTTTTCCAGTTTCAGTTTTCATAGACTGTATTTTTCTAAATGTCTGTCCCTGTCCTCAGGGTTGTTCAATTTAATTGGCATAGAGTTATTCATAGTAATCTCATTTGGTGGTTTGTATTTCTGAGGTACTTTTCTACCTCTTTGAGTCTTTGAATATGTAATTCCATTTCCTTTGTTTCCCCCTGTAAAGTGTCAACTGAGAAATCCACTGGTAGTAATAGCAGGGGACTTCAACACTCCACTTGCAGCAATAGACAGATCAACCAATCAGCATATTAACATCGAAACAATATATTTAAACTATGAATTGAAATAGATTAGTGTAATAGACATATAGACTTAACATATACCCAAAACTACAAAATCCACATTCTTCTCAAATTGCACATGGGACATTCTCAAGGATAGATGACATGTTAGTACACAAAACATGTCTCAACAAATTTACAAAGATTGAAATCATAGCAAACATCTCCTCTGACAAAAATGGCTTAAAACTAGAAATCAGCCATAAAAAGAAGCTGTTAGTTATAATCTTTCATTTCTGATTCTTGTCATTAGGCTTTCCTCCATGCTTTCCTTTTTGAGTCTAGCTAGGGTTTTTTTTTTCAATTTTGTTTAGTTTTTCAAAGAAACAGCACTTGTATTCATCAATCTCTGGGATAACTTTTTGCTTTCAATTTATCTATTGGCCCTACTTGTTATTATTTCCTTGCTTCTGCTCATTTTGTTTTTTATTGTTCTTCCCTTTCTAGTTCCCTCAGATGTGTGTAGTTAGTTATTTAATATGGTCTCTCATTTGTTGTCTTTTTTTCAACTTAGTTATTTTATTTTGTTTTTCCACCCTGGTCCCTGGACTTGAGCCCTGCTCCTTTGGCTTTATATGGCCCTCATACCAGTGTCTCACTCACCTGAGCAAAAAGGGTGCAAACCTTTTTTTTTTTTTTGTAAAATCATCTTTCTTATGAGCAGCAATTTTAATTTTATTATACTCCCCTGAATATATGTTTAGACCACAAGTGGAGAGTTTTTAAAAAAATTTTATTTATACTTTCTTAAAATTTACATGCTTTCAAAACAGATAAAATTGAACAATATGGTGGATATATGGATATTCATTATATTATCATTATACATATACGGTCATATACTATATACTATATATGTTTTATAAATCCACGCTGCTATATGATTTTTAGGATATTGAATTCACATGTCAGTCGGTGTGCATTTCACACCACACCCACCACAGGAATTCTAGTTTTCTTTGCCATTCCTTATTTTTTTGTTTTGATTTTTCTTTTGATTTTTAGGCCAAGAACATAATTTATCACATTAAATAGTTATTTCAAAAGAAATTCAGGAGGCTACAATATATTGGATATTTAAAATGAATATAGTACAATGTATTAAAATCCATAATATAAGCTTGAGTCACAATTCCTTAATTTTGAAAAGTTAGAAAGTGTATTATCAAAAAGAATAGGTAGTTACCAAGAGTGATCGAATTATGATACTCAGCATGATCGAAGTAAAATAAAAAAATGTTCAATAGAGTTGTCTTTCAAATAAAACAATAACAATAAAAATTAAATGGGATAAAATATTTAGCACACAGGATTTGGCCATAAAATATAAATTTGAACCTTGGATCTGACACTTGTATACTATATAACCTTAGGCAGATTTATTAGCTTCAGTTTTCTTATCTATAAAATGGGGATAATAAAATCTATATCATAGACTTATCTTAAGGTAATATATGCCAAGTTCTTGAATAGGCCCTGCTGAATAATCACAAGTAAAGAAATTGAAGATATAATCATAAGTCTTCCTAAAAATAAAAGCCCAAGACCAGAAGACTTTTCCAAAATCTGGCAAAGACATCACCAGGAAAGAAAATTATAGACAATTATTTCTAATGAACATAGATAATTAGGTCTAACAGACCTCTTTTTATGTGGGATTTTTTACACTTTATATAGCATCTTTTAGCATTTTTTAAAGAACTGGTGTTGTGGTAATGAATTCCTTTAAATTTTGCTTATTAGAAATGCTTTTTTATCATTCCTTCAGCTCTAAATGATAATCTCACAGGATATAGTATCCTAGGTTGAAAATTATTTTCTTTCAGTCTTTTGAATATGTCATGCCATTTCCTCCTGGCCTGCAGAGTCTCACTGGAGAAATCATCTAACAGTCTTATGGAGAACTCCTTTGTATGTGACACTTTTTCTGTGAATGCTTTTAAGATTTTTTCTTTATCTTGTATATTTTGACATTTTAATGACAAAGTGTCTTGGTTAGCTCTGCTTGGGTTTCTTTTATTAGAGACTCTTTAAGCTTCCTGGGTCTGGAATCTTGTTTCATTCCTCAGGTTAGGTAAGTTCTCAGTTATTAATTCTTCAAATATCGTTTCTTCTCCCTTTTCCCTCTCTTCTCCTTCTGGGACCCCTATAGTGTGTATGTTGTTTCTTTTGATATTAGCCCATAGATCTCAGATGCTATCTTCATTTCTTTGCATTCCTTTATCCCTTTGCTGGTCTGCCTGAATGCACTCCTCTGCTTAATCTTCAAGCTCACTGATTCTAATGGACGGTTCATCCATCTTACTTTTGCATCCATCTATTGTATCCTTTAGGTCAGCTATTACATTCTTTATTTCTTTGACATCCTGCTTCATTTATTCTCTTTCTTTTCTGTTGTTCTCTTTTTCTTCCTCTATTTTCTTCTTGACTTCCATGAGGATGTTCATCATTGTTGCCCTAATTTCATCTTCAAATGGTTTGCAAATGTCTGTTGCCTTCGGATTTTCCCCTGGGTTATTGATTGGATCCATCACTTCACATATATTTCTTGTCTTTGCTTTCTTTGGCATTTTGTTTATGTTTCTGTGGATTCATTTTTCCTGCAGTGATGGCCTTGTGTAGGGTATTGGCTTTCCTGAGTAAGTCTGGGTCTTGGTTTGGACACTGAGATTTCTTGAATTTTGTGGTGTCACCACTGGTTGGATTTAAGCTCTTATTTGGTCTCTCTGTTGCTGCCTGACTGTTCAGTATGAGGTTGGAATTTGTGTGGGGAATGCAGAGCCTTCTCCCAGTGTGCCAGCTTCCAACTGCATTGATCACCTTGCTATTGACACACAATTGGCAATCAAGCTGCACCTGAATGGCAGACTTGCTGATGGAAAATTCTGTTAAATCATTTTTCATCATTGAAGAACTTTATTTCTCTATCATATTTGAATGATTGTTTTGCAAGTTAGTATTCTTCGTTGGTAGTGTTTCTATCTTTTAGTATTTTGAATATGTCATTCTGCTATCTCCTTGCGTGTAGGATTTCTACTGAGAAGTCTGATGAATTTATCTTTGTAGGTTTTGTTTCTCTTTTCTGTAGTAACCTTGATTACATTTTCTTTGTCTTTGTCTTTTGCTTGTTTCACTACAATGTGCCCCAGAGTAGGTATTTTTTGTGACAGATGTGAGAAATTCTCTATTACTGATATTTTGAACAATATTTACCTTCACTTTTCCTTCTCCTCTCCTTCCAGTATACCTATGACTTTGTTTCTTCTTCTCATGATGTCTAATATTTCTCGAGGATTTTTTTTCAATATTGTTTCTCTCTCCTCTTCTGAGGGTCACTATTGCTATCTTGTCTTCAACTTCTGAGTTTCATCCCTCAGCAAGTTTGACTCTGCTTAAAGAAATTCGTATCTTTTCTTCAATTACTTGACTCTGTCTTTTATCTCTAGCATTTCTGCTAAGACATTTTCATGTCCTCAATCTCATTGGAGACGTTTTCCTTTTCATACATTACTTCTTTTTTAAAGTCTTTCTATTGTCTTTGTGTAGTTGAGCATGACTCCTCCATATCATTTAGCTTTTTAATAACTAATTTTGCTTTAATTCTTTATCTGTTAGATTGTCCCAATCAGTGTCAATGGAGTTCTTCTCTGGGAAGGTCCTGACATCTTTCTTTCTTTGGGTCATTCACATTTTTTTGGTGACTTTGATTTTGGCATGACTTTCCCCCCGTCTTGGATTTAGTACTGTGCCATTTTTCTTTTCCTTTTGATTTCCTCCTTAAAGAAATTGTGAGTCCTGTTGTGGTCTGTACTAGTCACTTGGATTCAGTGGAGGTTGTAGGACTTGATACTCTCTAAAATGCTGTCTTGAGATTGACACTACATTGGTTTAAGTGGTGTATGCTGGTGTCTGTGGGTCTGAGGGGATAATCTTCTCTTGCTGGCCACTGACAGGAAGCTCTCCAGTACCAGAACCAAGTTCATGGGTAGCCTCTGTGAGCTCTGCCCAGCCCTGACACCACAGGCTGTTTTTAGCTGTTGGTTCTGGGGAAATGGGACATACTCCACGCCAGTCTCCAATGCAGAGAGGTTAACAAATAAGTCCTGCATGCCCTTCTGAGAATAGAAACTGAAGCTTTTTGTGATGATGCAGGCAGGGCTCATTCTCTCTTCAGCTCCTCAACCATGGAGAAAGTTCAAAGTCTAGCCTGGTGAGCTCTGTCAGTCACTGGGGGTATGATACTCACACAGCTTTCCAGTGCAGGGGCCGTGTTTTCAGATAGATTCACTGTGCCCTGCTGAGCACAGTCTATAACTTCTTTGAATGATGGGAGATGATTTCTCCCTCTCTACAGCTTCTCAGCTAGATAGCAAGATCACAGCTGGCCCCAGTACACTCCTTTGATCACAGGGTGATGGGTCTCACTCCCCACTGCTCTCTGTACCAGACCATCTCAGGCAAGCCTACTGTGCTTTACTAAGCAGAGACTGAACTGACCCTTATGATTGATTAGTGCTGGCCTCTCCCTCTCTGCAGTGTCCCAGCCAGAGGGCACTTTCAAAATCTCAATTTCTAATTTCGTGGTTGGCAAATATGCTTGGCATTATGTAAACCTTGATAAAATATTTTTGTGTTGCAGCATTTAGTTTCCCTTTGAGAACATTCTATGTGCACTTGAGAAAAATGTGAAATCAGTCATTGGATGAATTGTTCAATATATATCTATTAAACCCAGACTTTCTAATTTGGCATTTAAAGCTGGATTTTACTGCTAGTTTCCTACCTAGTTGATTTGTTCATTGCTGTAAATGGGCTGTTGAAGTCTACTACTATTACTGTGTTGCCGTCAATGACTTTCTTTAGTTCTGTTAATTATTACTTTTTGTACCTCGATGCTCCTTTATTTTGTATTTATATTAATAAGAATTATGTCTTCTTGCAGAATTGACTCCTTAGACATTATATATGTCCAAACCTGATTTCTGTTATCTTCTTTAATTGGAAATCTATTTTGTCTAATATAAATATGGCTGTCCTTGCTTTTTCTTTTTTGGCTATTATTTGACTGTAGATTGTCTACCAATCCTTGCCTTTGGCATATGTTCATCTTTCAAATGCAGATGAGTCTGCTGTATGCAGCAGAAATGTGGTATATGTTTTTATCCATTCAGCTACTTTTGATTGGTGTGTTCAATCTATTAGCATTTAGGGTAATTACTGTTACTTGACTGTTTACTGTCACTTTGTTGATTATTTTCTGTGTGTCGTTGCAGATATAAACTTTGTTATTCTCTCTTCTTAATTAATTTGAAAACAAATATGCTGTGTTGGGTCTCCTCTTTTTCTATTTTCTTCTTTCCCCCAACCCCAGGGATTTTTTGGGGGGATAGGAATTTACATAAACATTTATATGTTTATAATATATTTTTACTTGAAAGCAAATTATTTTTGAACACATTCTAACCATCCATACTTTTACTCTCCTCCTTACATTTTGTATTTTGATATCTTGCAGCTTTTAAATCAATTTTTCTTTTCACTATATAGAACTCCCTTAATTATTTCTTGTAAAGTTGATTCCATGGTCATGGATTCCTTTAACTTTTAGTTGTCTGAAAAGCTCTTTACTATTCCTTCAGTTCTAAGTGATATTCTAACAGGCAGAGTATCTTTTGTTGGAAGTTCTTTTCTTTTTACTCTTTTAATATACCATGCCATTCTCTTCTGATTTGTAGAGTTTTCAACTGAGAAATCTGTCAATAACCCTATGAGGTTCCTTTGTAGGTAACTCTTTTCTCTAGATGCTTTTAAGTTTCTCTCTTAGTGCAGATCTGTTTCAATTTCATTTGTTTGGAACTCTTTGAGCTTCCTGGACTTGGAGGCTTCCTGGACTTAACCTGCAGGTTAGGTAAATTCTCAACTATTATTTATTTTTTCAATATGGTTTCTGCCCCTTTGCCTCTCTTCTCCTTCTGGGACTTCTGTGATGAGAATGTCATTCCTTTTGATACCTCATAGGCCTGTATGTTTTTGTTCTTTAGCTTCATAAATTCTGTCTTAACTAACTCATATTTTTTTGACTTTTGTTATGCTTCTCTTTTCTCCTCTATTATTTTCTATTTCAGTGATTCATTGATTTAAAGTCTTCATCAAGTAGTTTATTTAATTATTATATATTTAGATTTCCCTCTGAGGTTTTATTTATGTCTATCATTTTATGCCCAAGTACATTTAATTTCATGTTCCTTCAAACTGTTTGGCACTTTGTGTTTATTTCTTTGGATTAGAGTTCCCTGATGTTAAAGCCTTGTGTTAGAGTTTGGACTACATAGAATAGACTTGGGAGTTTGTGTGGAACACTGGGTGTCCTTCAAGGTTTTTTTTTTTTTAATCTCAACCCTTGCTAGATTTGTTGAGATTCTAAGGCGATCCCTGTGTTGAGGCCTGAAAATTCATTCTAAAGGAATGGAGTTGGCATAAGTTGTGCAGAGGATTCCCTCAGATTCACAGGCATGAACAATAATGTCCCAAGAGAAAGACTCAAGAGTTATGGTACCATTCAGCAAGAAGGCAAAAGTCACTGTCCTGACACATCTCACGGAACAGAGAACCTGGAACTGTTGTTAGTAGAGTACCCTCCCTTATGATATTCCTCAGTCCTCCAGAGGAACAGCAGTTCTATCAAGGGGCAGCAAGCAATCTCTAAGGTCTGGAAGTGGAATTTCAGAGGCACCAAGCAAAGAGGAAGCTCTAGGGACAAACTGGTGGGAGCTGCCATTTTTACGTGCCCTTCCAATTATTTCTCTGTGAAGGTCTATATAGAATGCTTCTTGCTGGGGAATAGCCAACTATCTGTCAGGTGATGCTTTCCAAGTTGTCTGTCTCTGGCTGACTGCAAAAATTCAGTGGTTAGTACATTCAGTTCTGCATGCTGTGCAGACCTCCCTGCATCAATGTGTTGATAATAGAGAATTTGTGCACTGCCCCCCAGACAGTGTCCCATAATGGTGGTCTCTGTACCAGCACCATGAGGCAGAGGCACATCCTTTCACTGGATCCCTCATCCTCTTTTCACCTCATACCAAGTTAACATCGTAGTGATCAAATGCCAACTCCCAGATATGTAATTACTTGCTGGAGGAGAAAGTCGTTTAGTTCTTGGTAGCTGTCAGATTTGCCAGTCTCTTCCTGCAGCCCAGCATCTCTGAACAGAGTGGTGTGACTCCAAGGCAGGTAGACTTCTCCTACCTTTTATGGAAGCATAAAAGTTATATATCCCCTCTTTCTGTGAAGATGTTGGTTCCATTCCTTTCCAAAGATTATAGTAGTCAAATGGATGTTTTCTTACTTGTGCAAGGAAGCAAGACGGGTATCTAAACAGCATGCCTTCTTGGAACTGGATTCCAGATTTTACATTTTAAAATAAACATTTTATACTAATATAAGTAACATTGATATTAATTTATTAAACTTGGACTCATTTCTTATTTTATTCACTAGTTTTTAATCTGATTTGCACTCAAATTTTCACAGGCTTGATCAATGGCAATCCCTTAAAATGACTTCCATTTTATTTTAACTTCTCTTTTATTCTCTAAACATTTCCTTACTTTCTGGCCGGAGAAATCATTCCTGATTCTCTTGCAATTTTCCTGCTTCAATCTTACATTAATAATCCATTTATCCAAGGATCCCTCATTTTTTAGAATTCATAGTCTTATTGCTGATTACTCAAATTGTTTTTGTGGTATATTTGCTTCCAGACTCTCAGGAGAAAGAATTAAAGCATATGCATGAGTTTATATATATCCGCATATTTTATTTATATTTATTTCTATACCTATCAATATGTATTGAAAACCATGAGTTCACACACATAATTCTGATGTCCATTCAACAAAAGTTTTACTTTCTAAATTTGTAATTTCTATTATCACTATTTTATTTATTTACTTTTCTGAACAATCTCATGTACATAATGGATATTTCCATTAGCACCATTGATTTGTGCAGAAGCTCCAACACACCAAATCAGGACACTCTACTAGTTGTACCTTTTTGTGAATGCCCTCACCTCCTCCTTGTTTCAATAGGACCTGCATGTTGATATCTTCCTTACTATTTCAATTCTTCAACATCCTTCATCAGACCACTCTTCTGTATGGATATTTTTATCATCCTTCTAGAGACCACTGTGGATTCTATTGCCTCATATATAAAATTCTTTCATACTTTCTTAATATAGTTAGAAAAATTTATTTCTTAAATATGTATTGCAGCATTGGTATTTTTCTTTTAATAGTCCTCAGTTCCTTATCCATTCTGCCCAGATTACTTTTCATTTTTTTATCCACATTCATGGAAACAATTATAATTTGCACTTTGTCCAAAAATGTACTCTAAAACATACATTTCACATGAAGATGTACTTGCTATTTGCACTAGGTGAAGAACTTTTGAGTCTCTAGCTCCTCCTAGGTCCATTGTTAAATATTATTTAACACAGAATTCACCTTTACTGACAGCAAATATAGAAAAAAAATATTGACTTTTAAGCCTATCACTAGGAATATCCATCTTAAACTGCTTATCCCTTGCAAAAAATATCTCTCTTCCTTTAGATGTACTCTTTCTAGAGGTGTATAAATTATATATAGATAGATGACAGACTAGATAGATAGATAAACAGATAGATGGTAGCCTGACAGATTGCAAGAAATCATAGGTAGATTTTGGGTCCAAAATACAGCAGTCACAGTTTAAATAACATTTTTTCTATTATCAAGATAATAATTGCCGACTTTCATTACAGGGACAAAGTGATAGTTATTCAACTTTACATTAAACCAACTCAATATATCGTAGTATCAATTAGATGCAACTGTCCACCTCTAAACCCTTTTAATGTGTTATTCTGGACTATTTTAAAACCATATAAGAGAAACTTGGTTCAAAGTGTCTCAAGCAAAAACAAAATTATGTTTATTAGACTCATAAAATTGAAAATAAAATGCATAATATAGGAACTAAAGAATGATGTCAGGAATTACACAGTTTACTATCTATTGGTTTGATTGTTTTTCATGTGGATTTTGTAAACAGACCCTCAAACATTCAACTTGAAAATTATTGACTTGATTTAGATAATGTGCCAAGCCCTGAAAATAACATTCTTATCAATAGAATGGGATAACTAACTGACTAGACATTGGTGTCATGTCACCCATATATCCAGAAGTGAGGACTAATTCTAACCCCCAAACATGAACATGGAGTCATGGGGGAAATTTGGAGTGTTTTCACCAGAAGTAAGGCTTACAGCTAGAAAGAAAGAGAAAGAGATAGAGGAAGGAAGGGAGCAAAAATGAAGGAAGAAAGAAAGTTTAGTTCAAACACTTCTTTCTAATAAAAAAGAATAATTATCATCATCATTAACATTTAGTCTGGTTATATACCCAAGTAAATAGAGCCCTAATTACTTATACTGCTCCCAGAGGTGGATGTTACTTAGAACTATTTCTAAGTATCAGGTAATTTCTATTCTCACTTTGTATCTCAACTTCTTTTAATCTTTTTCACTGACAAAAGAAAACTAATATGTTTGGATAGATGTTTCATACTGTCTCCAACTAATTAACTCTATTTGTAAAAAGCTTGACTTAAACAGAACAATATATCATGTGAATTTGTTCATCCTGTATCCGTAAGTTTTTCTTTATTTGCTCCTATTACGAGTCTCCTTGGACAACACTAAAGATTCAGAGGAGATAATAACCTTAATAAAATACCTATTTCTGAATATCCTTACTCCTTATTTGCTTCTGTAGAAAAATAGTCAACATTGTGTTGATTCTTTGCTTCAGTAACATCTGCACATAAACTGGAGAATACGTGTTTGTCTAGTCTATCATCCAACAGGAAAATAGTCTTATTTGGTATACAAGAAATATGATAAAATATTGTTCTAAATACAGCTATTTATGGGTGAGATTCTTTTCTTAAAAATCTCATATGCAAATGCAAAGTACTTCCCACATGAGGCAACAAGTAGATTTAATAATTTGTCACAAATTCTGCTTTATCTTAGAAAATAGTTTACAAGAGTGACTCAAGTCTCAATTAATTGCTGTATTTTCACTAATAATAGAGGTATAATAAGTAAGAAAAGTAGAAAGAAAATTTCTTGGATCATTCTTTCCTAAATGAATATAAAATAGGTAGCCCTCTCTGCCCAGGAGGACTGTATCTCCTGCTTTTGCTTTCTTTCTCCTCCATCTCCTCTAATAAATATATAAAAAATAAAAAAGAATATAAAATAATTAAATTCTTTGACTGTGGAGATAGCCCTTTCACTATCTGTGACTATTGCTATACAGAATTTACATAACTGTCTGCCACTTGCACTTCTAAGCCTCCAGGCAATATCAGCTAGAACCTCTAAAGTCTGGGCCTCAAGCATTGTTGGATTCAGCTCACTCCTGGGACTGTGACTCAGTATGAGGTCTGCGAGACATTCCTGGTGGCTTCCTTTGCTGTGATACACTCATAGAATCCTCTGGAGGCCTACCAACCCTTCTTACCAGTGGACTCTGTTGGGACTATTGCCTGCCTATGGCCTGGCCCTGTACCTCTTCCCTTGTGACTCTCTCCTAGTACTTGTGATCCTGGGAAAATAATTTGCCTAACAACTGGCTACAGCTGACGTAATAGTTAATGCCCAAGACTAAAGGTAAAGTTCTGACATAATGTAATTTCATCCCCTGACCCAACTTCTCTCCATTCAGTACAGGAACTAGAGATCAAGTTATTCTCACTCATGCAGAAGCTTCAGCCTATACAGCAATAGAAATTCCAACATATGATGATAAAACCCTATACTTATACTCTACAAATAGATATTATCATACAAGTATGTAGCAAAATGTATTAAGCAATAATTATGATTCCCATTGCCAGTCCTTTCAACTTTAGCACCATACTAAGCATAAAAGATTTAGATACACTACTGGTATTTGGTCAATAAATTTTACTGTTTTTCAAAGTCTCACACTGAGTGCAAAATTATGTGACTATAATCTTCCTTTTGTATTCATCCTGTTTTCAACCTCAATGGAAAGAAAAAAGAGAAAAGAAAAAGCTCTCTAACTATGAAAACAACTGCCACATTATTTAATTGAAATAAATGTCTATTTAAATGACTGAATATTATTGCATTCTACCAAGTTTATTACAATTAAGCAAACTATTTATGTTAAAAAAGAAAGAAAAATATTCTAAGAAATTAACTAGAAAAGTAATGGTGTAGTGCTGTTATCTTCCAAAAGTCAAGTAGATAAAAAGCAAAAAGTAAAAGATAGGAAAATAAATTTAAAATATCATCTGAAAAATATAAGAACCTTAAGTCTGGTTTCATTTGCATATGACAAACCAATTTTCCCAATGCAATTTGTTGAAAAGACATCCCTTTCTACATTGTATGTCCTTGGCTCCTATGCCATAAATTAACTTAGCATATACATTTAAATGTTTCCGGGTACTTATTCTATTCCACTGATCTGTGTTTATTATAGTATAATGTTTTGATTACTATTATTTTTAGAATAGTTCCACTTCTGGGAATGTGATGCCTCCACTTTTTTCTCATAATTTCTTTGGCTGTTCAGTCTTTTGTGATTTTATGAAAATATTCAGTTTTTTTCTATTTTCTTGAAAATACCAATGGACATTTTTTATAGATTTCATTAAATTTGTTTTCTGCTTTAAGCACAATGGTCTTTTAACAGTGTTAATTCTTCCCAATCATGAACATGGAATATCTTTCCATCTTTTGTTATCTTCCCTCTTTTAATTATGTCTTATAGTTTTTATGTACAGGTTTTAACTTTATTAAGCTTATTCCAATGCATTTAATTATTTTTGTTTTACACAAAAATGCAGCTCTTGTCCTCGTAGTTTCTGAAATTTCCCAGTAATATCTTATTTGCAGTCAATGAACAGGATATAAAAGTCATCCAAATA
Organism: Solenodon paradoxus; assembly: GCA_004363575.1. Classification (NCBI taxonomy): domain Eukaryota; kingdom Metazoa; phylum Chordata; class Mammalia; order Eulipotyphla; family Solenodontidae; genus Solenodon; species Solenodon paradoxus. Next base: position 72,285 of record RJWH01003170.1, on the reverse strand, counting down.
CCCAGACGATTATATGGTAGTTGATAATCAAAGTCATGTATTATTAGGAGAAAATTACTCCCAACGGAACAAAAACTGGTCCATAGGGTGAAGAGAAATTTCAGATACTAGAATGGTTTTCAGTCCATTATTTTTAGTAGTTCAATGGTTTGTAGTAAAATTACAAAAAACATTAATAGAAATATAATATACTTGTGCTATTAAGGTGTCATGAGGCTTTAGGAGGAAAGGTCTGGAAGGAATCCTCAAAAAGATAATAATGAAAAGAATTTGAGAAATTTGCTCTAGGTCATATCCTTAAACTTTTAAGTGACTTTGAAAACACTAATTGGGACTTTAGTATAAATTTTTTTGAGGAGAGCAGTGGAGAAAAGAGACACCAGCATAAGGCCAATTTTCCAATTAACACATTAGGGACACATTCAGGAAAAAGAGTTTCAAGATATGGGCTATTAATTATATTAACTTTTGTGTGACTCACACGTTTTAAATAAATATATAGAGAATAAAGAAATAAATGAAAAATTTGGCAATGAAGTGAGCAGTAAAGAACCATATATTTGTTTCTTTAGTAAGCTTTATTAGAATTGACACTGCTTCACATATCCAAAATTAAATTTTTATAGAAAGGTTGGTTTGGACAAGTCATTTCCCTTAAGCATCCATAAGTTTTTATTCACAACTCATTTTTATAATATAAAATCAATCTACATCTATTGTTACAAATCTCATTCATCTCTTTATTAACAAGCAGATTCACAATGTTATCAAAATCTGGGTTTCTTTACTGATGCTCACAGTCAGTCCAAACACCATATCATATATTTTTGAAAAAGAGAGTTTTATTGAAAAGGAAGCCAGTACAGAGGCAGGAGTAGTAGGGATCAAATTCACCTACCTAAATCAACGAGAGAACAGATAAAGTCTTGTTTGATCAATCTGATCGATCTGTTCATATGTGATAAAGTAGGTATTTGAACATGATTTTCATGGTTGAGGAACCTCTTGCTTTGAAGATGATTCTGGTCATTTCATATTTAAAATCTTGCTTCTTAGGCAGTGATTTATATTTCAGGGATGTGAGGATTATTGGGAAGGTTAGCGGTGTTATCTCTCCAAGTCAAGATGCCCATAATTACCTGAAAGAAAGCATCACATTTCTTGAAGTAACATTCTAATCAGGAGGCAAGAGTAGTGAGTAAATATTAGACTTCTAATTTATAAGGTATGTTACTTTCATAATTTATGATGTCTACAGTCTTCAAAAATACATTCCAACAAGGTTAAAAGCTAGGTTTTAAAAATATGTTTAAAACTGTTATATTAATATATTAAGAAAAATATGAAGCATAATTCTGAAAACAATTAGTGATTACATTAAAATCAATTTCTACTTTTTCAAAAACATAAATGTACTAACGGTCAAGAATGTTAAGCTGTTTGTTGTAATATAAACTGTAATTATTATTTCTTCCATATAGAAGTGAAATGTTCTTCCCTTCTCTTTCCTCAGTTTTGCGATTGTTACTGAGACATTGCATAATTCCTGTGACTGTTTCTTATGAATTTAGCGTAAATCATAATCAAGTGACAATAAAAACATTTGCATTAGAAAGAAATTCTGCTTATAGAAGCCAAAATATATAATTTGAAAGATAATATGACACATTATTAAAAACATAATTGAATATCTGTGAGGTAGATGTGCTATCTACTGCTCTTTTATTTGGCTTACATAACTAATATACAGAAATGAAACAATACAAAGTACTTATATAATATGTATAATATGTTTCAAAATATATAAAGTCATTTGTAATGCTGTAAGAGTATGCTAAAGGCTGAAAGTGTAAAGATGGGTTTCTAAGAAGGTAAATTTATCCAGGTAGGTCGATAGCCCAATAGAAAGTATAAACTAATGCTTGATATGCTAAAGATAACAAAAAGATATTTCCATACTAGGGACTTAATGCCTCGAGAAATATTTGGGATCCATAAATAGTGCTAATAATAACTAACATTTAGTGTGCCCTGGCATAAAATCCTTGGGGACACTAAACAATGAAACAATACAAAACATTCCCACTTGATGTTGAGAAAATAAGTAACTCTACTCTGGGTAAATATCTAGTTTCTACTCTTTGCTTTCTAAAAGAAATATAGGAAGATCTAATCTAGTAATAGCAAAAAATATTCTTAAAAATCATTTGAATTGTATATTTATATGTGACTTTTACATGTAACTACAAAAAAATTCTGAAAACAGAATACTGCTGCTATAAATTTTTTTTATTTTTATCTATTCATTTATATGAAGAATGATTCCTATTGTTTACACATATGAAATTTAAAGTAAGAATAAAATTGAAGGTGAAACCTGATTCATCTAGAAAAAACTAACATTTTAGTTACATATATGCAAATACAGTTTTATAAGATAGCTATCTCATTAAAGAAAACTTTGCAATAAAATTTTACATTTATTCATTTTTGCAGTATATTTTATTATATGACTAAATTATATTTAATTCAATACACTTTTCAATTAACTTTTGGAGTCTTATTCTTTGCAGAAACTAAGAAACAGTTGATTTTATATCTTGCTCAGAGCAATATGAAAAAAGTAATGAATAAAAGCTCCATATAAATGACTTCCAAGTTATCTACCAGCTTTTGAACCTCACATGTATGGGTTGAGATTCCAAACAACCAGGAGGAGAGATAATAACTGACATGTAAGAGTTATGCACAAAGACTCAGAGATAATAAAAATATTTGAGATAGCTTATACCAGATTTTTAAGTGATTACAGAAACTTTCATTTTTTAAAGTCTAAAGAAAAGAACAGATGTAGCGTGCCCTAGTAGAGAAGTAGTTAGATCGATCATCTCTGAAGACCGCATACTCTTGCTTCAGAGTCCCAGGTCTGGGAGAGGCAGCCAGTGTGAGCAACTAAATAAAAATCAAAATGCTTCTTCCTTTCTCTCTTTCTGCCTGCTTGTCTACTAACCTTCATTTCTACTTTCCTTTGGGAAAAAAAGTACAAATGTATGTGAAAAGAGTAAAGAACATTATAGAGATAACTGTCACAAAAGCTCAATGGAAATTTTAGACAAAGGAAATATATCAAGTATCAAATTTTGACCAGGTGAAATTGAAAACAGATTTTATAGATAGTAAAAGGAGTTTGAACTTGAAAATTAATCAACCAAAATCATCCAAAATAAAGTATTAGGGTAAAAATAATTTTAAATATTTGAAATATCTTAGGGGATAAAAGTACTACAGTTTAATTATAAGTAGTGTCCTGACAAAAAATATGACTAGAAATTAAAATAAAATATTTGAATATTAATCAAAACTTTTAAAAAAATAATCATAGAGAGCAACTCATATATGTGGAAAGTCCAACAACTCCCAAAGTATCATTTATACCTTGTAACATCACAAAATCAAGATAGTAAAAACCAAAGATAAAGAAAAAAGATACGTTATATGTACAGAACAATTATAATTGTAGTGTGTTTCTATCAGAAAGAGTAGAGACTAAGAAACAGAAAAAGAAGAAATTACATCTTTATTATTTGGGGGAAAAATTGACAATCTAGAATTCTATGTTCAAAAAAAATCTTTTGAAATAAAACCAAAATACAGATGCTTTAAAATAAACAAGAGCAGAGAACATTTTTTGGTCATCAGCATACACTGTAGAATATTACAAGAAAAGTTTATCCCAGTTAAAGGAAAATGATTACAGATGGAAATTAATACCTATGGGAAATAATGAGAAAAATGAATATTAAAACTATAATCAATAAAGATTTTAAAAATCAGTAAATTAGACTTTGCCAAACTTAAAAACTTATACTCTTAGACACAGATAAGAAAGGATGTATCATTATATACCTATTAGAATGACTTTAAAATTTTGGACAATACCAATCACTGGGGAGGATACAGAACAACTATAACTCTTATACACTTCTGAAGAAAATGAAATGTAGTACAATCACTGGAAAAATAGGTGACTTTATAATTTATAACATTAAGTATATGCTCATCATTATTACTCAACATATTTTTCAATATGTTAACTCAAGTGAAATATGTGCTTATATAAAAAGCTGTATCAATGTTAATTTTGTTTTTTATCATCATTAAAAACTAAACACAATTATCATTCAAATGTTTGATGAGTATGCAAACAATGGTACATATTTCTATAAAGTATCAATTTAATTATTAATTTAAAATGAGCTAATGACACACTCAAAACAAAGATAAAAATCAAATGCCATGTTGAAACAAAATTCAAAAGGCCACATGCTATATGCTCTCAATTATATGACATTCTGGAAATGAATAACTATAGAATCAAAAGCAAACACACAAACAAAAACACCAGTTGTGATCAAGAACTGGGGATGAGGAGGATACACTGACTTCAAATGGAGCAGGAGAAAATTATAGAGGGTAGTGGAAATTTTATATATCTAGATTATGGTGATGGATATATGACTATATGTGTCAAATAATTAAATATATAGAAGTATACACCAAAGGAATCTATAAAATTTATTATATAATACCTACTTGTTTGATAGAACCATTATATTAGTATTGAAGCAGAATTTAGTATATGAAGTATTGCCAATGATAAGAAGGATCACTTATTAATAAAAAAGATACCAAAGGAAATGATACAGGAATCCTGTAATAACAGCTTTAAAGCACGTAATGTAAAAATTGACAGAAAAAAGCAAAATAATATATGGAAAAGTCCACAGTCATATTTGGTATTTTTAACAGTTCTTAGCTTGGTAGTTGATGGACACAATCAGTAACGATACAGACGATCTGAAAATCACTACCTCAAACTTCACGTAACTGATATAGAACACTATACACAACATCAGATACAATTTATTTTCAAATTTACTTGATATACACACATTCAATATGGTGAAATAATATTAATAAATTTTAAATGATCAAAATTATACCAAACATGACCTCTGATAACAATAAACTAGCATAATTTTCAGTTATGTCTAGAAAATTCACAAATATTTGGAAATTGCATAATACATATCTCAAAACAAATCATGTGGCAAAGCAAATTGATGAGAAAAAATAGCTAATATGTTAGATTGCATGATTATGAAAATATAACACATTATTTTTGTCTTGGAGACAATATAGCAACACAGACGTCTCCAGTCTATCATCACACACGAGCAACAATTAAGCAGATAGCTATCCATGAACATTAACAGATCTGGGAGAGCTCCAGAGTCCACTTAAGAAGCACTGGCAATACAGTTGAAAAGAGACTGAGAATGACTGCACAAAGAGAAGAAAGATGACTTTATTATTTCAGCATCATCACATCCCTAAATCTGGCACTGCTCAACACCAAGAGATAACTTATCAGCTAGACAGATTTCCCTTTACCAGTAAAGGAAAACAAGGTGAGTGATCAGTGGATATATCATACTTCTTGACTTCAAACTATCCTACAAAACAATCATCAAAACAGTATAGTACCAGAACAGAAACAGACACACAGACAAATGGCCAATTGAGAGAGTCCAGAAACAAAGCCACATCAATATGAACAATTTATAACAAAGGAGACAAGAGCGTAAAATGGAGAGAGACACGTCTATTCAACAAATGTTTTTGGGAAAACTGAATAGTGATGTGTAAATAAAAAAGGAACAATTGATTCAATATAAAAAATATTCATCAAGGATGTATACAAAAGACCCTAAACCATAGAACACATAGAGGAAAATGTAGGAAAAATGCTCCATGACATCAACCTCTAAGATGTCTTTGGATAAGAAACACCTGTGATAAAAAAAAAGTAAAACTTAACACTTGGGACTATATAAAACTGAAAAGTTTCTATATTACGAAAGAACCTACCACAAAAACAAAAGAGCAATCCATGGAATAGGAGAAGCTATTCATATAACATATATCAGAGAAAAGTATAACATCCAAAATATATAAAGATCTTATACATTCAATAACAAAAGCAAACTACCACTCAATAAATGGGCAAATGACCTAAATAGGCATCTATCTAACGAAGACACAGATGGCCTATATACATATGGGAAAATGCCCTACAGCACTCCACATTAGAGAAATGAAAATAAAAACCACAATGAGATTCAGTTCACACAAGTAAGAATGGGCTATATCAAAATGACTAGAAACAACAAATGTTGGAGCAGGTGTGGAGAAAAGAAACTCTCCTACAGTTTTGATGGGAATATAAATTAGTGCAACCTCTTTGGAAAAGAGTATGGAGATTCCTCAAAAAAATGTGGATCTACCATATGATTCAGCAAACCCACTTCTAGGCATATACCTGGAAAAATACAAGAACTCTGATCATAAAACAATTTCTGAACACCTCTGTTCATAGCAGCACAATAGCCATGGCATAAAAACAACCAAACAAATGAGAAGACAAAACCAAACAAAATTCCCGGGACATAAGACAGTGAGTACAAGTAGGGTAGGATGAGGGGAAGAAAGAGGGAACAGGTTGGTGGTGAAAGGTAATAGAAATCTGGAGGTGGGTGAAATGCACTGAGGTATGTTTACAATCTTTTTAAATGCATGTAACAATGTAAACAAAGGAAACAATGAAACAATTATTCTTAAAAAATCAAATGTCAGTCCATAAAGTCTAGAAGAGATAACTTTCTTCAAATACACAAACACTTATTCAAGGCTACAGGGATCTGGAAGGATGAGGAAAATATAACTCTACCAAATAAATACATCATGTTCTCAAAAACTGATCCCAAAGGGATGGAAATTTAGGAGCTAATGGAAAAATATTTTAAATAATTGCTCAAAAGATGCATACAGAATTAGTAGAACACACAACTAAACAATTTAATGACTTCAAGAAAACCAACCAAGAACAAATGAGTGTGGCTGAAGACAGAAAATTTAAAAGAAAATAGAGATTTCGGGACTGAAGAATATGATGACTAAACTGAGAAATTCAATAGAGAAATTCAACAATGGACTTGAGCAAGAATAAGAAAGAATCAGTAAGCTAGAAAATATTCAATGGAAATTATCCAACCACAGAAGCACAGAAAAGAAAGAAAGAAAGAAAAAGAAAAAAGAAAAAACTATTCTCATAAGAAACCAAAATAAAACAATGTATGCATCATTAGATTCCCAAAAAAAAAGCAGAGGGAGAAAGAGATAACTTATTAAAAGAATAATGCTTGAGAATTACCTAAACATGGGAAGAAATTTTCATGTAAGTTGAAACATTATAATAAATTGGTCTAAAAGTCAAAGGAATTGGGAGAAGTTTAAAAGCAGCAAGAAGTAAAAAAGAAATGATACTGTCAAATAAAGGGAACCATTATAAGGTTATTAGTGAATTTCTCAGCAGAGACCTTGTTGGTCATGAGAAAATGGGATGATTTAGTCAAGTACTAAAAGAAAAAAACACCAACACGGCAAAACTGTTCTTAAAAATGAAGTAGACTCCCTGAAAAACAAAATTTGAAGAATCCATCATAGTAGACTGTCTTACAAGAAAAGCTGAAATAATTTTTCAAGCTAAAACAAAAATACGCTGATAGTGTAAAACACAAACATCGCATGGTAAGATCTAATAGCCCAGGGAGAAATCTTTCCCCTAGTCAGAAAGAATTTTTCAAGATATGAAAATATTATAATACTCAGAAAATGCAAATATATATGATACAGACATCTATTAAAGATTTTACCCAACAACAGCAGAATATTCTCCTCAAGTATACATAGGATATTCTACAGAACAGACACTATATTAGTTCATAAACCAAGCTATGGTGAATTTGAAAGTATTTAAATTATACAATGTTCTCTGACCATAATAGGATGAAATTAGAAATAACATGAAAATTCAAGGAACCTAGAAGAATCAAATCAATATTTTAAAAGAAAGAACAAACTAGAAGATTTACATTTCCTGATTTCAAATTTACTGTAATATCAAGCAATCAAGACAGTATGGTTAGGCAAAAGGATATATAACTAATGGACTAGAAATGAGAGTCCAAAATAAATCTTCACATTTATGGTCAACAAGATTGAGGAAAGAATAGTCTTCAATAAATAATGTTGGGGAACTAGACACCAGTGGCAAAAGAATAAATTTGGATAGGATACATAAAAATTAACTTAGAATGAATTAGAGATACTAATATAAAAGACAAAAAACATGAAGTTTTTACAAGGGTAAATCATCATGCATGATCTTGGAGTAGAAATGGTTTCTTAAATAAGAGACCAAAAATGTACCCAATAAAAAATACAAAAATTGAATTTCAAAGATCACTATCAAGGAAATGAGATAATCCACAGAACTTGAAAAATGTTTTCAAATTAGACATCTGATAAGAAATTTGTATCTAGAATTCATGAAAAACTCTTATAACTCAGTAATAGAAGACAAATAACTACACTAAAAAATCGGTGATAGAACTGAATACACGTTTCTCTGAAGAAGATACACAAAGAGCCAATACAGATTAAAAATGTTCAAGACAATTTCTTATTAGGTAAATGTAAATCAAAGCCACAATGGATACCAACTCACACCAACTGGGATGTCTAGCATCAAAAAGACAAAATAACAAGTATTGATGAGAATGTAGTAAAACTGGTGTTCTTACACATTACTGGTAGGAAAAATGATGTGGCTATTTTGGAAAACAATCTGGCAGTTTCTCAAATTATTAAACAGGGCTACCATTTGACCCATTAATTCCACTCCTAGGTAAAAATTTATGTCCACATAAAAACTTGTGTCCATGAAATTCATATCAGCATTATTCAAAAGAACCAAAAAGTTGGGATAATATAAATGCCCATCAACTGATAAATATATAAATTACTATATATATAACTCTATATCCAAATAATCAAATACTTGTCATAAATAAAGTTTTGAGATGATTCAACATGATTGCAAAAGAAATGGAAAGCATATTAATAGTTGTCTAGGGTTGGAGAGGTTGGAAAACAATTTGGTTATAATTTTGGTGTTTGTTTATGAGACTAAAAAAAGGTTCTAAAATTGATTGTGGTGGTGTCTGCACAGCTCTGAAAATATACTGAAAGTCACTAAATTGCACATTTAAAATGGTGAATTATATGGTGTAAGAATTATATCTCAAGGCGTTCTTATTTTAAAGATATTTGGGTAGGTCGGCAGGGGTTGGTTGCAGGCAGCAGAATGTCACTGGGGATAGGCAGAAAAAGCCAATGAGATACACATCATTGTGAGGTAAAACGACTGAAATATGAGTAGATATGACTTTTGAAGAAGTGACAGTAAAAGTTCAAGTGTAAAACACTTGCAAGTTTCATTTTTAATACATAATATTAACAATGGTTGGAAGGTGACCACAAGGGCCTTTTAACAGGGAAGGAAAAAGTAATCATAAGGATTTCACATTCTGTTCACCAAAGGGAGTATACAAGAGTATGGTCTACCAGGAAGCTCTACACCCTCAAGGTTTATATCACGATTTCTCAGTCTCACCATAATTCAGATTTACTTCTGGGTAATTCTGTGTTCAACAGCATTTCTGGCTTCTGGTCACTAGATAGCAGTATTAATTGCCCCTCTCCCTTTATGTCCACCAGAAATTTCTCTAAATATTGACAGATGTTGTTAAGTGTGGGCCAATTCAGATCAGTCATTAATATATAGTTTTAATAGGATAGGAATAAATGATATATTGGTAAATATTTAACAGCCAACAATCTTGGGGAGGCACGGAGTGGGGAGAAGCCTTATTTTATACTGTTTGCTTATTTCCATGGTGTAAATACTCCCTCTGGGCTGATTTCAGACTATAATGTCATCAACCTGCTTGCAAAATTCCTAGTGATTTAACAGTGAGTTTTGGTGAGTTTTATAAGCCAACTTCAGCACATTATAGACAACGATTTATGGTTGCATACATGAATTAAACATCCCATTCAGGGTATCTGAGGTAACTATCAAAGTGATCCCTGGGGCCAGTATCCCACCAACAAGAAATAGAGCTTCAACTTTTGTAGTCTCCTCCCCTTTCATTGTGAACTGTGCCACCTATTCTCAATTTTCTTCTCTACCAAACAATTTTAATGAGATTTTCTTTCCTTGGAAATTTTCACTGAAGCTACCAAAGATGGAGTCTGAGATGGAAAAGGCTTCATCATTCACAGTGGTGAGACTATTTTCTCCTAGCCAACAGACAAATTAGTTTCAAGGCCTCTAGTGAAAGCACTTCATAAAGTAGACTTAAGGTCCTGGCAGATACATGCCTCTCTTACATTGCTATTAGGTAATAAGTTAACTGGGCTGACCTTCTGTAACTTGAAATGGTACAAAAAGTATGTCTAGGGTAGGATATGTACCATAAGCTTGGGTTGGCTATGTAGAATTTTGGCCAAGGGTGGATCAAATCTCTTATCTGGTGAAAGAAAATGTGGTGATTGACATGTGACTTCAAAGAAGAGCTTTTAGAAAAATTCTTAAAATCAATTTATGTACTGATTTTCTCACATGATTTTTCGAGAATCAGACCAAACCCAGGCAAATTCTTAATTCTGAATTTATGATGTACTTGCCTCTACTATAAAGTTTGTTCATTTGTGATACATAGTATTATTATTAGATTGTTTAAGGAAGAGTTTTGGAATTGGTACTGGGAGAGTACATATATGTATATGTATATGTGTATATATATATGCATATTTTTTAAATTAAAGTGCTCTAAATTTACCCAATGATTACATAGAATTCATAAAAATACAAACTAGTTTTACATTAAAATATCAATTGTGATAAGATAAAAAATTACCTATAATTGTATATTAGTTGCTATATCTGTTATATGATAAAAGTAAAAGCACTATCAAATAGTCACAAATATTATGACAGTGCAAAATCAGATCTGAATTCTCTTGTTTGGTTATGATATTTTGTGTTTACTTTTACTTCATTTGTGAAAATCATCATGATTCCATGTTCATTCAGATAAAATTTTATTTAAGAATTCACAGGTTTATTATTATTGTTATTCAGAGGTTTATTCTCTCTTTTATTTAAATATTTTGCCAAGTAAACTAGAAAATGAATTTTAAGATGAATGTAAGTAAATACTTTTCAGTATATACTGATTTTGCACTTTTCAAACTTTTTCTTTCTTCCTCCTTCTAGTCAAGCATAAGTCCACATAAATATTTGACTGCCTAATGTGGTATCTAGATCTACATTTGATTTTAAGATTTCATTTTCAACATTTATGAGGCCACAATCTCATAAATAAGCAGACATGAAATAATATCAAGCTATAACAATCAAGAAATGAATATTACTTTGCAATGCAAGGAGGTGGTGACAAACTTATGGGGAAATCTGGGAAACTCTATGAATAAAGAGGCAACCATCTGGCAGTTCTTCAAAGACTTGAACATATAACTACTATATGATCCAGAAATTTCACTTCTTTGTTTATACTCAAGGGAATGGAAAACATATTGTTCATACAAAAACTTGTACATGAATGTTCAGAGCAGCATATCCATAGTAACCATAAAGTAGGAACAACCCAAATGTCCAACAACTGATAAATAGGTAAACATTCTTCTAATGGAATATTATTTGGCAGCAAAAAGGAATAAATTACCAACCTGTTTCAATATGGATGAAATAAAAACATTATGCTAAATGAAGTCAGTTATAAATTCCACATATTATATGACCACATGCATATGAAATGTCTAGAATGGGTAAATCTATATAGACAGAAAGCAATCTAGGACTGAAATTGAGGAATAGAGGATTGAGGAGTGACAGCTAATGCTGCTGAGTTTCTATGCATTAACAAAATGTTCTAAAATGGTTAATTTTACACAACTCTGTGAATATACTAAAAGAATTGTGCACTTCCAATGGACGAATTGTACATTTCAAATGGATGAGTTGTATATGTGAGTTATATCCTAATAAAGTTTTATATTATATTAATCATATATGTAGTGCTCTTAGAATAATTCCTAACATATAACAAGTGTATGAATCTGCTGTTATTATTTAAAGTAAAATTTAAAATAAAAGTCCATTTTTCACCTTTCAGGTTGGTAGAGATTAAATAGTTCTACAATGCACAGTAATAGCTAGAATGTTCACTGTTGTAGGTAGGAATGTAAACTTACAAAGTTTCACTAGAGGATAAGTGGATTTATTAAAATAATAAATAAATAAATATGACAATCTCAAATAGTTTATCTTTACTCATTATAGCATAGTTTATATTGCCAAAAGAACTACATAACTATTAGCAGGTGTCTGTTTTAACAAACGATGATATAATTCTATAAAGGACTCTAACATAACCATAAGAAGAAAGAAGCAAAGGACACTTCTGTATGTGCTTATCTTTAAGTCATATTATTGTATGAAAAAATTGCTGACTTTAACACAAAAATAAGTTGTGCATGTATTAATGAGCACACAAACACGCACATGTTTACAGATGCATTTTCCTTGTCAATGCATGGGTTTTTCTGGAAAGCTGTGTAAAAATGGAAAACAGTTACTTCTGGAGAATTGGAAGTCTGAGGTTAGAGAAGAGCCAGTTGTACACACTTTCGTGCTGCTTGAAATTTTGTCTTTTGGAAGGTTTTTGGTCAATAGCATATTACATTTTTTTTTAAGGGAAGGTACAGGAAGGGATGAAGACAAATCGGCAGTCAGGCAGGAAGAGAGAGGAAGAAGAAGCATTTTATTCATCTCTCTTGGTTCATTTTAGTTTTCCCTCAGATCTTGGGATGCCTATCTTTGGTATGTATGTAGATTGTGCTCCACTGGAGTGGGCTAGCCATACATACTATTTAAACAGGACAGTACTGTTTTGTTTTGTTTCACATTTTCTGACTGTCTCATTGTTTTAATATAGTCAATTTTGTCCCATTTTTAATAAACCAGGGCCATCTTTAACATGGGATAAAAGGGATAGTTGAGTTGCCCTAGGCCCAGTCTGTTTAGGAGCCCAAAAGCAACTGCCTGTTTTGCCCCTTATTAAAAACGGCCCTCACCGATGCTGATGGCATCTAATTGCTGCTGTTACTGCTGTCCCTGCCCTCTGTGTGGAAACAGGAAATGTGGGAAGAGGATTCACCCAATCCTGTGCACCTGTTTCTTCAAAGTGGGCAGAACACCACAGTAAGTAAGTATTACCGAGGTTATTTCTGGCACTGTGGCGTTTATCTCTGGCACTGCAGGGGTTTGTGGGCATTTCTGGTTCTGAACCAGTTACTGGGCATTTCTGGCACTACGATGGCTAAAGCAGCACGTGTTTTAGGCAGGACATTTAGAGTGGGACTTATAGGGGTGCTACATTTGGTTTTTGTCTAAGGTGCCAAAAGTCCTTGAGCCTCTCCTGGCCAGACCACACGTTGTTACTATGTGATCACAGATCTGCATGGTGCAGCACTTATGTGTCACTGGCCTGGCTGCTCTGCTCCTGCTCCAGCTGCTCCACCTCCTTCCCTCCCCTTAGTCACCCTGTCCTATTTTACTATCCCAATGTCCTGTTTATGTCTCGAGAAAATATGGTTAGTCCACACTGTAGGCAGAGAACACAACCACTATTCCAACCACAGGGCACACTTTATATTGCTCTTTAACTGGATAGTTAATTAAAAGATATATGTAAAATATATGAGGACAGCACAAAAGCTCCAGTCAAATGAAGTTGTCCAGTTGTCCTCTATTTCCCTAACACAGATTTGACCAAACTAGATTATATTATGGCAAGGAGGCATGTGTGTATGTTCAGTTTTATAACTACTACGTCAAATAAAAAATTTAAATAAAAAATTAAATTAAATTAAGAAATCCTCTCTTCCATTTAATGCTGGGTCATTTTTACTCGGTGTTATTAATTTGCTCAACAGCAATAGACTAAGAACCTCCTAACTTCCCAGCAGAGTTAGAAGTACCAGCTGGAAGTACCACAGAAATGGGAAAAGTAATAATTTCCTTCATGTTACATATACTTTAACAAAAAATAACAAAACTCAAATAACAATACAAAAACTTAATGATTAAGCCAGATTATATTTCAAGCCTCTTTTTAAAAAATCGATTTTGTTGAAGTATTGCATTACAACATTATAGAGACTTAAGGTGTTCATCAATGTAAATCAATATCTGTATATAAAGCATTAAGTGTACCACCATTTCAGTTTTTTACCATATAATTGATCCCCTCTATTCATTTGACTGCCTCCCCAACTCCCTTCCCTTTCCTGCACCTATAATTTAATTTTATTGATTTAAAATCTATTTTTGTTTGATTTAGTTTATTTAATTGCTGATTTCTCTAAATACCACATACAAGTGAAATCACACCATGTCTGTCTTTCTCCTTCTGGACAAGCCTCTTAAATAATCTTTTTGATAGGTTACAGTATAACCAGGAAGCCAGCAGGGGGCACTTCAGGCATATTTGTGCTAAGTCAAGTTCAGTTCATTTTCAGTATAGGGCTTTGATGTTTTGTTTGAAATTACCTCTGAATATGAAGCCTCGGCAAAAATTTTCATGATCTTACATATTTAAGTCATTAAATAGGTCTCACATAAAGTCTCCAATTTCCTACATGGACTTAAGGGTTATTTTTGTTAAGTTTTGCTTTGCTTTTTGGAAAAAGGGGAAAAATGAGTTATTAATGAACTGGATTATAAATACAGTGAGTTATTTATGATATTCTTTTAAGTTTGTATATGCTGTCTTTGCAGAAGAACCTGTACCTTTTTCTCCCTTGATCTATTGCAGTGCCTCTGTGATAGCATGTATTTCTCTATACATTCAGATATGTCCCTCTCACTTCAAAAGCGCTGATCTTTTTTAAAGAAAATTCTTTTGTTCCTTTTTAGAAATTATTTATTTCTCTATTTTACTTAGGCAAATTTTAACATATTTTAAAACATGATTTCTTTCTTTCTCTTGCTTTTTTTTTTTTTTTTTGAAGAAAACTAAAATCTTCAAATTGCATCTGGATTATTTAACAACATACCGTTACCATCTTAAGCAATTCTCTCCATACGCTATAATTTTTTTAGCCTCCAAAACAGTAATCCTGATCCCTTTACTCAAGCCCAGTTGAGGAAGGAGACAAAAATCTGCCCAAATAATATTTATTTGTACTTTAACTTTTCTAAAACACAACAGCTAATGGATAACTTCATTCTGTCTGAATTTAATCATATCTGAACTAAGCTACTTGCAATTTCTCCAACATAGCTTTGTTGGGTAATGAATAAAGAAGTGTCTACAAGACCAGTATCTCATCTACTGCTTAGCAGGACAGCTTCAGCTACAGCCTCAGAGTCCAGAACTAAGACCTCAACCTCTTTGTCAACCTCACTATCACATCATCATCTGTTCAGCTGTAGTTTGCACTCCTCCCCATATATAATTTAATGCTGGGATATAGATGAAGAAGTCTTTTATGGATATTTTAAATAAATATCTTGGTTTTATATTTTCTTATTATATATTATCTTTATTTGTATCTTTTCATATTAGTCATGCTTTTTACATATTAATATACTTTTGTGATAGAGAACAGATTCACTTTAGTACTGTTGATCTTTTAGAGTCCATGTAAACATTTCAACATTTTAATTTAGTAAAAAGTCACAAAATAAAATCTGCACTGAACTATGCATGAAGAAAAAAATACCTAAAAAATAACCAAACAAAAAAAGAAAACCCACACACATTTGCTTTCCAGATTTGCCTAGTTTGCCCTTATATTTACATTAAAATATAGCATATCAACTACATTTTTCTTCTCTCCTGGGATTTCCAAAGGAAAAAAAAAATACTTTATGATTTGTGGCTGCTATTATTTATTTTCCTGGAGTTTCATCTTTCTTCATCTGTAAAATGGGAATGCTTTTAAGTTCTATGAATTTTTGTAATGCTTAAGTGAAGGAAAGAATGAAAAATACCCAGAGTTTGGAAACAGCAGATCCTAAGTGGAAACAGAGGGAGGGAGGAATGGAGGGAGGGAACAGGAAGAAGGAAGGAAAGGAGGGAGGGATTGATTTCCCAACATGCAGACATGGAGTTCTGGTATCTCCATTCATTTCTTTAGCTATGCCCATTTAACTTTTTACTTACGGCATTCTAAAGGAATACCAGGACCAATTGTCCTACCATAAGAGTACTATTGTTGTTGTTTTTAAATGTTTATAAGAAGCTTAACTTCTTTTAATCTGAAGCTTTATGAGTCTGTTACCTGGAAATTTAATTATGGGAAAAGTCAAGCCTCATGCTGCAGGGTTATCAAATATCCTTGCTGAAGTTTGGATGAGATGCTTAGTTAATGCACATGCAGTCCAGACTTGGAGAGCATGTGAATCTGCAAGAAATCCCAGACACCTGATCTTAAGAAAGTAGCCAATCAAGAGAGGCCTTTGCTACCACACCCACCTGCCCACCACTTGTCCCTGGGATAGTAGTCAATGTCTTTTTCTAGCAGGTTAAACCACTAAAAGTTAATTCTGGGAATTCTTTGCATCTGTAAAGAACATGCAGCATAACAATACAGGCCACTCCCAAACCTGTTTCATATTATAAAAGAAAAAAGAGGAGGAGGAGGAGGAGGAAGAGGGGAGGGGGAGGAGGAGGAGGCAAAAAAGAATCACCGTTGATTACTTGTTATCTGCTAACCTGAGAAATTATTTTTTTAATTATTATAGGCTTCTAACT
Source organism: Solenodon paradoxus (assembly GCA_004363575.1). Lineage (NCBI taxonomy): Eukaryota > Metazoa > Chordata > Mammalia > Eulipotyphla > Solenodontidae > Solenodon > Solenodon paradoxus. The sequence goes on along the minus strand of RJWH01003170.1, from coordinate 55,474 downwards.
CCCTTTAGCAATTACATAAATTATTCCTGCAGTTTGGGGCAGAGGCACAGAGGGGCAGATTGGTTTGGGTGTCTTAGTAAATGACATTTAAGTGTGAAAATAGGTTGCATGAGTATTCCATATAAGATAGTAGGTACATTTGTAATTTTGTTTAAGTCATTTATACTTTGAGCACATCCAATGCAATTGTACTTATCTTGTGTTATTTTTCTTTTAATTTAGAATTCACTGAATAAATTTTTGGAGGACAGACACATCATAGTTATTCTTTCTCTGCGTGTTTGTTTTGTTACTTCTAAACTCCTTTGAGGGGTTTAATTCCTGGCAGAATTCTTCCACATGCTTCATAGGATAGAATGAAAACGTACAAAAAATATTTTAATAATTTCATGAAAGGCAATATATTGCACTGTGATCTTTCATGCAGCAATTAAAAGATAGAATTCTATTCTGCAGAATAACAAACTGAATTATTAAATATTAGAAGATATGTTTTATCTCTGAGAAAAATTTCAAATGTCAGCCCGGTTTGAACTGCATGGCCCTTTCATCATTCTAAGACATAAATGTCCATTGGGGAAGAGAATGAGTTGAAGGCAGCATTAAAGATATTCAGCGAAATAGTCCAATGTAGTTAACGAATTGCCAAATTTGTTATTAATAAGTCTCAGATGCAAGTGGAGAGTATAGTCCTCCCTGACTAATTCTTTATATTTAAAAAATACTTAAAAACATTCTGAGAATTTTGACAATAAAGCCTGAAACCCAAATACCTCAAACCCAATATCCAATGTAATTTCATTCTTATTATTGTAACCAATACTTTTAGAATAACTTCATTAAAATATAATTTATATATCCATTTAGAAAGTAGAAGTCGATGTTTTGAAACTTCCCAGTTGTACAACCATAGCAATATTGTGATTTTATTAGCTTTTTTCACACTATCACCACTGCCACACACAAATCTCCATTTTCCTCCTCCTCTATTCCCCAGCTCTGGGCAACCATGAATCTACTTTCTGTCTCAACAGATTTCCCTATTTGGGGATATTTCATATAAATGAAATCACACAATGAATGTCTTTGTCACAGGCTTTTTTCACTTAGAGTTACAGTACAGTTTTAGATTATCTGACCTGCATATTCTGCCTCTGAGGATACAATGTTATCCTTTCATTACCTGAGGAGTTTGAGGATTTATAATTTGCTTGAGGCAAAATTAGAAACTAGTTGGAACAAGAGGACTTTTCTCCACCCCATTAGATTGTGCAAGCACAATCTGAAAAACAATGTGTGTCCGTGAGTCCCTAAACTGACACTGCCTGGAGAACTTGGGAGGTAGAGGGGGGCGGGGGACAGTGTAAATTATAAACAGCCTCTATCGAAGGAGGAGTTTAAGCATTGACCAAATGTAGTTAACAAAACAAACAAAAAAGAAAACGAAGTTAACTTATCTTTCCCTCTTCGGAAAACTGGCGATTGCCGAACATTTAATAAAAATCCATAATGTAAACCTGTGTTTGGGGCTTATACAGGGGGCAATGGAGAGCCAGACCCCACCTAGAGAAAGCAAATGGGAACCTCACAGAGAAAGCAAATTTTCCCTCTTGCCCTTTCCCCTTCTTCTTTTGGCAGAGTCGAACCTCATTACAGTTTGCTCAAACATCTGGAAGTGAATTTGGAGCCCTTCCTCCAACTTATGATTTTAAGCCAATAGATGATGAGGTTTATTTGCATATTTCCAGTCACTTAAGCGACGGTAGAGTGGACATAGTGCCAGACACTATTCCTTCTTCTCCTCCAAGAAAACTTGCCACTTAGAAATACCTTGCCCTCCCCTTTAAAGAGCAACTAGACCCGCGCGGGATCTAGGCTGCTCCAGTCTCCGGTTCCATCAGCCCCGCGGAGTCCCGTAACCCAGACAGAGCGACGCGCCGAGATGGAGAGTAAAGCTCTGCTCCTTGTGGTTCTTGTTGCGAGGCTGCAGAGCCTGACTACCTCACACCAAGGGGTGGTCGCCGCTGACAGTAAGTTTTGCATGAAGTCTCTCCTCCACCTGCAGACTCTGCTCTGGGTGCACACCTTCAGAGAACAGAGGAGTCCGACCTTTGCAGACGCCCAGCAAGGACTCTCTTAGACCAAGCACCGCCCAGAGAAGGGCCCACCGGGTGGGATCCGGGCCGGGCAGGGAGGGGAATAATCCTTCCGATCTTTCTGGAGCTGCTCTCTCCACCGCGGCAGCTCAGCCCTTGGGATCTCGGGCAGAAAAATGTACCCTTACCCTGGAAGCCCGCGGAGCTGCGGAAGGCGCTGTCTGCACCCTCAGTGTCCAGGTCGGGGTGGGGGGCCGGCCGAAGACTAGGGAACTGAGCTCTGTGGATGGGGAATCCAGCACACGTTCCGGGGCTCCGGAAGCCCTCCAGTTTCTGCTCTTGAACTGCTGACTTTTCTTAGCGCCCTGAAAATCTAACTAAAGGTTGATCCTCCTTCAAACTGGGTGCAGCGACGATCAATCTCAATCGCTGATTTGGGGGTTGCTAGGTTCGCATTTGCAACCCTTCGGGTACTTTGAGATCATCCGGGCTCGGGACGCCCAGCCTATTTAGTGCTGCTGGGACGCCTGGGAGGGTTGGTGGTAAGGTCCGGGGACCGCCTGCTCCTCTGATAAAAAATTCCCAGCCAGGAGAATATCTTTATTGCAGGGAATACAAAGCACCCAGCCTGCATAACTTAAACGTAGGTTCAGCTAACTAGGTACAGCAGCAACTAAAAACAAACAAAAAACAATTGAAGCAAGTCATAAAAGAGAGCAACATATTTTTTGCTCTTCAGGGCTGGGAGGGCGGTTAGGACGGTGGTTCTTGGAAAGTCAAGTGAGTGACTGATTATGTGTGTGTGTAGAAACTTCGGAGAAAATGGCTTTATGATTGCGTTCTTATACCTCCTATCTGCCTATAAATATAAATGTTAATCTTATTCATCTGATAAATGTGAATCCCCTTAAAGAATATCTTTTCTGGGATCCATAATGCACCTTTTCAGCAGCAACAATTTACCCTTTATAAATTTACCTTTAAAGTATTTTGACTTCCGAGCCTAATTCCTCTCTCTGAGTTACTATCTACGTTAGGATAAATTTCTTGGCTTTGCTTACACACTTAGATTTTAGCTATCTATTTAGGAATTTAAGACTAAAGGTTTTATAATCTAGAAATACATTAACTTGTCATTTATCTGGTACCCAAAAATCTCTCCTACTGCTAATAAGGACATGTTTGGCAGCCAGGTTGCCATAACAGTGCTGATATGAAAAGCCATATTCAGGATAGAGGTCTTTTTAAAGGACGACGTATTGGTCATCTTTTTATGTATTTCATTTTATGTTCTAAGATTGCTTTAATTTCTAAGGGGACTAATAAAAAGGTTTGATTCACTTAAAAAGATAAATTCATATATGTGGTGTCACTAATAACATTTCCGTGTATGGAAACAAAATAATTTCTTTAGTAACAAGTCTAATCAGTTCATCTACAAGCCCGAAGCAATCCTAGTGTATAGTAAGACAACAGAACATCATGACTAAACTATCAGGGTCCAATTTTTGTACTATCTCTAAAAATTAAAAGCATGTGGGATGACAGAGTTTTGAAAAGCACAGTCATCTTTAGAATGCTGAGAAGTCCTTGAAAGTTTGCAAACACCATAGTGTGTGAGTTCCTGTCAGAATAAAAAGAGAATGAAAGACTAAGTTTAAGGAACATTTATGACTTCATATATGGAATAGATATGAAAACATCACAGTCTATAGAGTGGTTCTACTTTCCTATCAAAGACTTCACTTGGCTTTCTGTAACTTAAAATGTAAAACAATTTTCTTGAAGAGTGAAATGAAAATCTCCAAATACAAATTTACTTATATCTGTATCTATCTGTCTATTTATCTATCTATCTATCTATCTATCCACATCTCTTTTCTGTTAGTTTTCTTTAAAGCTAAGTACCTAGCAAAAAGTGTTGGCTATGAGAAATTGGAGCTCTCATTGAGCCATTCAGATAATCTGATACAATACCCATGGATTGAATAAAATTTTTTTGTGGAAATATACAAATATAGCCTTAATTATCAAAAATAATATCCTTAGTTATTTAAAAACCAGCGGCAATACAATATTGCATAATCCTAGAGAAAAATATACTGAAAGTGAATGGCATCCTCAGGAATTGTACAAGTCGGTAGTCTTAATATCGTTTGACAAGTAGGTGGCAGGAGAGAATGTCTGCCAGGAGTTCAGAATATTTCTGCTTTCAAAAGATTGCTAATCAAACATGTTAAAATAAAATTGATAGAGAGGAGGTATGCGTGATTTAATGTAGGTAGATGTGGGAGAAGCTAATTTAATGCTAAGTTTTCTAAAGCACTATCTAACAAAAAATTCTTTTAATATTGAAAAGAGAATTAGATTTAAAATATTTTTTTTCTATTATTGGGTAAATAAAAACCAGAGAACCTTATGGTTAGGAAATAAAAGGAAGACCTCTATCTTAATTAAGAGAAAACACAGAGGTATTACTGAAGAATGAATGAATTTCAAGTGCAATTACACTTAAGAAAAGTTAAAAAAAATTTAAATATCAAAAGGGTATTTGTACATACTATTATTTGAATAAATGATCTTCTAATGTTTAGATACTAGAGATGTGTGTGTGTGTCTATGTGTGTGTGCGATCCACTGGGGCATATAAGAAATAATTTAACTAGAAGCCACAATATTGTTTAAAGAATTTTGAGAGATAATTAAAAGAAAGCTGTTGGCTATTTTTCATTTTTACTATTGACCTGAATTTTGCAATGTTATTTGAAATTATAGACTTTCAAAGTTTGAGGTGCGAAAGAGTAAGTTTTGATTAAGACATTAGAAGTGTTTCTAAGCAAATTCAGCATTTAATTTATCACCTAAAAGTTTTGAATAGTAAAATCTACAAATTACTAATTTCTTATGATTAATAGTTAGGGTTTATTTGATTTTTTTCTTAACAAGAAATTAAATAATTTCTCCTAATATAACTTTCCTTTCTGCTTTATAAATTAACTTGATTTTATTTATGATACAATTTCCTTCAAATATTCATTGTGATATTATATGTACTCTTTACAAACACCCTGTGAAGATTTATCAACATTTAGATTTATTTTTTAGAGATCAAAGGTACACAGACAAAGCTGACTTCCCTTTCTTGCTTTGGGAATAACTATGAGGAAACAAGGAGAATTCTTTCCAAAATCAGCTTGATATCGTTTTTGAAGGTTTGAGTTTGTGTAGAGGACTGTAAAGACATAAATGGGAAAAGAAATACTTAAGAAAAAATTAGCCATGGTACATACATAGCACAGATATTTCTGAAGAAACAGCAAAGTTATTTTCTAAATATGTTGAAATAATGTTGTCAAGGGGGTGAGGAAATTATATATAAAATCTTCTCATGCTTCTAACTTTTCTTACTGGTAATTTTTAAATATGCTGGTGAAAGAAGAAACAACCTTCCTTCAAAAAAGCCTTATTGTACAATATTGTGGGAAAAAAAAAAACATAGCTTTTATGTAACCAGAATTAAAGAAGGTGATATAAGAACTATGTGCTAATCTTCTCTAGTACAAACTTTGAGCTAGAACCATGAAACTGAAGTTATGATCCTTATTTTCTCTCCCACTATTAACAGCATAATTTCTGCTATCTTACTTTAATTCATTTTTGAGAAAAGATTTAATTAACTAATTCTCAGATAGTATACTCAAAATGGTGTACACAACATATACACAAACATACTGTCTGAAGAAAAGAATGGAAGACACAGAAGATAACAATATTGCTGAACTCACTTATTTTAAGGTGGTTTCTATCCACTTTTCCCATTTGTGTCTTCATGGTCTTCCACACAGAATCAATGGTTCAAAAACTATAGCAAAGCTGATTTCAGAAAGAATTTTCTGGTTCCTCTTAGTTAATCCCAAAATGAGTAAGGAAAGTGATCTTTATGTCTTTTGATTCTCTGGACAATAAATATAAATGTCAGTAAATCACTGGAGGATCAGGCATTATCTTTCAATCTACAGTCTTTTTTTTTAACAAAAATCACATTTTTGGTAGTTACTTATAAACCTAAAATATATCATTCCCACGAACAGAGCAAACAACCCTCCAATTAACCTCCTGTCCAAATTTCCTTCTCTGGAATTGTAGGAGGAAGAGATTTTATGGACATTGAAAGTAAATTTGCTCTAAGGACCCCTGAAGACACAACTGAGGACACTTGTCATCTCATTCCTGGAGTGACAGAATCTGTGGCTAACTGCCACTTCAACCACAGCAGCAAAACCTTTGTGGTGATTCATGGCTGGACGGTAAGTGAGGCTCTTCAGGAAGGACTATATTCTTGGAAACTCCATGATGGGTCTCCACATCTTGCATTCTTGCTTGCTTTCCAGTAGCTTTGATTAAACTTGAGTGGAGGCAATTCTAGCTCTGGGTGGGACTATAGAATCTAGTGTCTAAGATTCATCAGTTCTTTTCCTAGACAATGCCAATTTCATTTCAACACAACACCTAGTTTGTGTCCTTGAGTAAACCACTCCTGGGAGGTGCAAATATAAGACACTACTGGACTATAGATCAGATTATAAATTATCATTGTGCAGATCCTGTGGAATGATCCTGATTCATCCAGCATATAACCAAATGTCCTTTCCTAAGAAAGACAGCTATAAAAATAAGGAGGGGACTGGAGAAAAGGGAGACGGTGTGGGTTCTAGGTGTAGATTCAGTCACTTTTCATCTTTGTACTTCAATTAACCGGTGTGTAAAACAAAGAAGTGGACTAGACATCCCACCACTTACAATATTCTCCAAATATAATCTTTTAGGGAGTTTTTCTAGAGATAAAAGATTAGTCAACAACCTACCAAACAAGATAAAAAGTGAAAGCTGTGGTTAAATTTAACTGTAAAAAATATATAAAAAGTAATTTTCTGTAAATATGCCATAATTACTTAACATGGTACCGTTCTGGATCAGCTATTTTAGTTGGCTTTTAAAAATTTTTAATCCCTAGTGAGAAGTTTATTGAAAAGGTCTTATATATAATGGACAGTTAAAGAGATACTATCTTTCCATTATGTCTGAACATGTGAATATGATAATAGATACTAAATTCTAGTGAGGTGAATTAACTAATGATTGATATATGTTCTAGACCTGATTCATTCTCCTACATAACTTAAGTGCCTTTATTATCAACATTGTAGAACAATTCCTGTAACTTTTATGGAAATGAAGGCAACTACTGGTAAAATTCATACAGATGTCTAATAATATACAACTGTTTATGAGTTAACATGATTAATTACACATCTTATTAAAAATTATATATTCAGATTCTTAACATGAATCTTTCTATATTTTAAAAGGCTTAAATAGGAAAAGTAAGAGATGGTGGTTTTAGAGACATTTTGCTTGTATATAGAAATTGTCTTTTAACACTTAAAAAATTAATACCATTTATATGCTAGGAATATATTGAATATCTTGGTCATTTTCAATGTTATTCTTGAATTTTATAATCTAAAAATATTAAAAGCATGTTTCTTTCTCATATAAGATGACATGACTAAGTCACTATCAGTAGAGAGTACCAGTTTCTGTCATTGACCTTATTTTCCACTAGGCTTGAATTCTTCACATTGTATGTCCTGACATTTTGAGTATCTAGGCTCAGTGTCTAGAAATGTACAGATCAACCACTTCATCAACAGAAGTAGTTGGACTGTGTGGTAACTAATCCAATCATGTTATATAGCTAATCTTGGCTTATCTCAGTGAATTCTCTGACTGATTCAGTTGGATCATGTAGAGCACCTGCGGGTCTAAGAACCAAATATTTTAAAAATTTTTACAGATCTAAGGAAATTCTGTAGAAAACAATACCTTCTCAGAGTTGAGGTAGGTGGGTATTTGGATTTTTTATTTCTTTGTTCAGAATTATTTATAGTATTATTTTTGCTGAATTTAAAAAGAAAAGATTAGATTAGTTTGACAGTTAAACAAAAAAGACTAAGTAGGTTTACCTGCCCTTTGACAAATTGTCAAACTTGAAGACATTGATAGTAGATAAAAACATTTATAATAGAGACAAATAAGGTTTTCCTGCCTTCTATGAGGTAAGCTACTCAGAGACTCAAGGGCTTAGTACGAAGGGAAGTAAGGCGGTTCTGCAGCTTTATATGAGAAATCTAGAAGACTTAACATGGAGTGTGCATAGGGTACATCTCAGAAAGCAGTTTACACACAGTTGTCTTGGAGTTTTGCCTCCTACTAGTGTTTCACAGATCAAGGAAGTATTGAGTTCTCTTTGAAGGGGCAGGGTGCATTCAATCTTGACTGAAGAAGAGAATGATTACCATTGCATTCTGAAGAAATGACATCATTCTCTCTTGCAAGGCTGCTATAAAAGGTGGCTAGCCCTCAATGTCAATGAAAGTACAAGGGAGAGAGGACTTATTCCTCAGTGCTTATTCCAGTTGGTTCTCTCAAAACCCAGACTGCACCCAGATATGAATTACCCTCTGAGACATGCTCAGAGAAGTTTGAACAAGGTCCTAACAAGCTAACACCACCATTGTACATTTTCTGCTTTGTTTTTTGTTTATACTTGAAATAACTATACAGTTGGCATATTATTACTTCAGTTAGATTGGGTACCAGAAAGGTCACAAGAAGAAAAATTAGTGGTTATTCAAGATCTTGTGAATCTACTCTCTTTATTTAGTAGGTGGCCTAGTTTAAAACTATGACACATTCTTAGAGATAATTAGTGGAACAGCCAGGTCTGGAAGCAAGATCCCCTGAGTCTCAAACTTGCTTTTTTTTCTACTGTAGTGCACAGTATTGTGGTAAAAAAAAATTGTGCAATTAGTGTCAGGAATGGAGTGAGAATTCTTGTTTTGATCATTTTAATCTGCTCTGAGAACATAGTGGGTGAATTTGGAAATTTAAATCAGGTTGTTTCCATATGCAAATTCATGGCAGGATGGTGTAAAATTTATAATACGGAGGTGTTTTTTTAAGATATTTTGATTATTTTTTAATAACCTTTGCAAAAGTATCCAATATTTCCTCTCTGAAAGCATAAATAAAAATTTGATGTAGAGTTTGCTTGAGGATCCCACAGTTCTTTTGATTTAAAATTTAAGGGTCTTAAGAAGAAGAAGCAAAGAATTATACTTCACAGTCTGCTTATATCTAGACAGGACAAATATGGAAAATGTGACTATTAAACCCCATTGACTTTTCTATCTGAAAAATAAGTTTAACAGAATTGTAAAAAAAATCTGAGCTGAAGTTGACCATATTCTTATGTATTAGGAAAGAAATTGCTAAACAAATTTACTTCCTCTTAGATTGATATGTTTAAAAAGATTTTTTTCATTAACACATCAAATTTTGTAAATTTATTTGGCATTTATGTAAATGACTAACAAGAAGAAAATATACTAACACCCTGCAAAGATAACTATTTGAAAATTTATTAGTCTAATTGAAAGTAATTAAACTAAATTTCTTTCAAAATTGTAATTCTGTTGCAAAATTTTAACCCATTCAGAGTCATCTTCCCTTTCAATACTATATATTATCGAAGTTTTACTGAATTTATAATGTGTTTTAACAGTTAAAAGTGTGGTGCACCCAGTCTGCCACATCTGAGTTCAATAAATCTTTTCTTTGAAATATTTGAATTTGCCTTACAGTCTCTGAACATTCTTTTCAGGTTTGATTTTTGCTGTATGAGTAAATGAGTTTTCCTATAACCATGCTTTTGTTTTTGTTTTTTTTCAGTTTAATATAGGTGTAGTGGGTCAACATATCTATAACAAGTTGTAGGTGGATATTTTAAGAAAGTTCTTATCATCCTCTTCAGGTGACAGGAATGTATGAAAGCTGGGTGCCAAAACTTGTGGCCGCCCTGTACAAGAGGGAACCGTACTCCAATGTGGTTGTGGTGGACTGGCTGTCACGGGCCCAGCAGCATTATCCAGTGTCTGCGGGATATACCAAGTTAGTGGGAAATGACGTGGCCAGGTTTATCAACTGGATAGAGGTAAGACTAGGGGAAGGAGCCGTACCTGTCCAAAACAAATCTAGGGCAGGACAAATAACTGGTCTTTGTTGCTTTCCATGAGATGTAGATATTTTCTAGTTTAATTAAAATCTTCAGAATGAGCATGATCATTTTTTAGCCCAAAAAAAGTTTTATGATAAAACTATAAATAAAGTCAATGTGTTGTCCTGTTATGCTCTGCCCTTTGTTATTTTCATAGTGAGTAAATCTGCTGAGACCAAAAACTAAGTAAGGAGAATAAAGAAAAGCTGGTTATTTCAGGAAGATGTCATGTTCTGTCAACTCATTCCCTAGCAGTTGGCCAACGGTGGAGATTTTATTCTGCCTTTGACCTCTGTCAGAATATCAGTCACTTTGGTGAAAATATTTATAGTGTTTTTCTTTACTGTGAATTAAGGATGCAGATATTTTTGGTAAAGTTTAGGGGAGTAATGATGTTAAGCTAGGAAGAAAATGACAAAGAATAGCTGTAGGACGTCAGGTGACTAATGCTCAGGAGTTCTGACTTACTTTCCAGTTTTAGGTCCGTTGACTCTCTGAAGCCATATACTGAAAAGTACATTTTAAATTGTCTTGGGGTTACAAAGATGCTAATAGTGACAGGACCAAATTATTCAAATCAGTTACTTGGAGGAAATAAGCTGTGTTTTCTAACTTACCATTAAAGAATGAAAGTTCTTTACTTGACTTTAACTAGTCAAGTGAACTTGGGTAAATTATATCACCTCCCTGGGCCCTAGACTTCTCATCTATTGAAGAGGATGGATCCTTGTATCTTTGGTCCTTTCCCACATAAATTTTGATTTTAAGTCTTTGCTTGTATTACTTTAAATAATAAAATGATACAGGGTGTTTAGAGTAGGCACTAATGGTTTAAAGCTAACTGTGTATTTGTACATGTATGTTTGTGTGTTAGGCTCTCTATATATACATTCTCTATAAACTAGAGGATAGAAACATTCCATTGTTGAATTATTTTAAAGTTAAATTATAACTTCCATAATCTGAATTGTATTATATATTATATACTTTATATAGAGATATATGCATGTGTATGCATATTACATATGATACAGTTTCAGTGTACCGAAAATCTTTTTTATATATGCTAAAAAATTCAGTATTCTAATATATGTTTTTTCTATAACACATTAAAAAGTAAAATTAATTCTCTGTATTTCCTGTTTTTGAAATGTAGAAATATTGAAAGCAATATTTATATAAATTGTATTTCCTTTTGTTTTTATTGTTTTCAAAGAACTCTAAGATCCCCTTTTTCTTTTTCTCTTCCTAAGGAGGAATTTAACTATCCTCTGGACAATGTCCATCTCTTGGGATATAGCCTTGGAGCCCATGCTGCAGGCATTGCAGGCAGTTTAACTAATAAGAAAGTCAACAGAATTACTGGTAAGAAAGTATTGCCATCATCTTATCATCAAATAGTTGAGAAACTTGTCAATTCTGCAGACGAATCCATTTGTTTGTGACACACCCATAAGTGTGTGGTGTTATTTTGGGTATGCGTTGTCATTTGATTATGTCACAAGGGTTGGGGGCTTCTTTTTCTAGAGTAAAATAAAGATACACCTCTCATTCCCCTGGGCCCTGGGCCTACTATCTACCAGCAATAGAGCAGAAATAGAGCAGAGCTAAGCACAGAGAGACCAACAGTATCTCTGAGATGTCCATCTACTTTGGGCTTCCTTCTACTTTGTGCTTTGGTAGTGCAGCACACATGAGTACCTAGAAAAATGAAAGAAAAAGGAGACGACAACAACAAAAAAACAACACCAGAGGTCATTTGGAAAAAGGAAGACAGTCATTTGGTCCAGTGGTACTAGATGAGTTTGGCAAGTGTAGAGAAAAAGAAAGTATACACTACTGGTATAAAGGTCTTCTCAACCAACTTCAGAAATAATTTATAAAAGGAAATCAAGTCATCTTGAGTGAAAATGGCTATGTAATAGCTAATTTAAGAGACTCCAATTTCATTTTAGCAGGAACTAAGTCTTTTATAATGGCCAATAACTTAAGAATCCAATAGAATACAAGCTAATAAAAGTGCTAATAATAAGGTGCCAGTTATATTCAAATAATGAACAATGGAATGCTAAGATGATATTGACAGTGACGAAAGCTAATGGGAATTTTAAAATCTGTGAGGACTTTTTTTTTCCTATTAAGGTCTAGATCCAGCTGGACCTAACTTTGAATATGCAGAAGCTCCAAGTCGCCTGTCTCCTGATGATGCAGATTTTGTAGATGTCTTACACACATTCACCAGAGGGTCACCTGGCCGAAGCATTGGAATCCAGAAACCAGTAGGGCATGTTGACATTTATCCTAACGGAGGTACTTTTCAACCAGGATGTAACATTGGGGAAGCTATTCGTGTGATTGCAGAGAGAGGCCTTGGAGGTAAATATGAATTAGTAGTTAATTAAAAGTAACTTTTATTTTTAACTCTCATCGACTCAGTGTTCTATCTATTCTCCACAAGTATATATGTATATTTAATATACACATTCAGTCGAGAGATATGTTTCTGAAGTCTATGAGACAGACATAATTTTTCTTTTATGTATTATATTGTATTGTAGAATACATTGACTATTGTACTTGCAGTAAAAACATTTTTGAAAAAAAGATGAGTTAAACAAGAAAGCTCAAATGCCTTTGTAATAGCAGCATATATTGTTATCTGGCCACATTTTGTTTTTACTTTGTATATAGTTGAAAACCAGTAAAATGATTTTGAATTTTATTTTAAAGGAGGTGTGAGTCAAAATTTATTTTGTCAGGTTTTTTTTAACATATATGCAAATCAGAAACAAATCACTATTCTCCAAAAATAAATCTTCCCAAATTTTAAGGAAATACAATTTAATATTAACCTAATATTTATTTTAATATTCTGTTAGCTTGTGTTAAATTTGTGATTTGTTGTAACAAATTTGCACACTTTGTGGACAATGGATCTACCTGCAGTCAACATGTTCAAGTTTTTTTGTGTGCATATGTTGTGGAAATTACAGCATAATATTACTTACTATTCTCCATTGTTATATGGTAATGAGTAAACTCTGACATTACTGATTGTTTCTATGATTCACTTAATGTCAAAGATGCAGCCATAAGTTATATATGTTGTCTATAGTAAAATGCTATTCATTTAATTATTATGCCCTGTATGATGTGGTGTCTGGAAGTATTAGATGCTTTCATATAAAGGAAAAATATGATAAACTGGGGCATAACATATTTGGTATATCTTTTATTTTTTCAGGTTTTTAAAATAACATTTTTAAAAAGTTAGCCTATGCGTAATAGGAAATAATAGATTGTACACTTATGTATCATGTTTTTTCACACATCATGAATATTTGCTATTTCAAAACTCCAAAGCAACATAAGCATTCTGATAACTAAAGCTACACTACAACTCAATCTAGAGGGTGAGAAAAAATGAAATCCTGTTTTTCTTAATGTTCAATTGAAAATGAGATGTGAAGTAACAGAGTACACAAATACAATGCTTCTGAGATAACTTCCTATTGGATCTATTCTGTTAAAACATTAGCAAGAAGATATATTTCCATTGAATTAAGAAAGAAGAAAAAGCAATAGTTCCCTGTAAATTTAGACCTTTGACACTCAGGTTAGGTGAGCAGCTGCCACCAAGAATATCTCTTTAAATTGGACTGGCCTGTGTTCAATGATTAACATGACTTGATTCTGAGGTCATTTTATTCTAACTCCACACTTAAACTATTTTGACATGAAAAATGAAAGTTCATTGTGGATTTTCACAGATTTGAAATTTTCTTTGGGTCTCTTATTCCCCAGATGTAGACCAGCTAGTGAAATGCTCCCATGAACGTTCCATTCATCTCTTCATTGACTCTTTGTTGAATGAGGAAAATCCAAGTAAGGCCTACCGGTGCAACTCAAAGGAAGCCTTTGAGAAAGGGCTCTGCCTGAGTTGCAGAAAAAACCGTTGCAACAACATGGGTTATGAGATTAATAAGGTCAGAGCCAAAAGAAGCAGTAAAATGTACCTGAAGACTCGTTCTCAGATGCCCTACAAAGGTAGGTGGTATTATTGTAAATAAGTAAAATCAATTTATTCCTGTTTTTATGACACTCATAGCATCACATACAATGATTCTGCCCAATGCAATATAGAAAATGAAGTAAGCCTACTTCCAAAGGCTCTCCAAAGTTTAGGGATTGACTTTGCAAGGTAGTCCTTATGACCTCATTGAAATAATGGTATACATGTTTTGTGAACATGTTATATGCCTAAACTGTGCTAGATGGTGGGAGGAATAAAGAGGATGAATATGATCCATTGACCTGAGGAGGTTATGCACAGAATGTGGAGGTCAAACATAGTCAGGAATCATGATGATGTTACATAGTAACAAAGGTCAAATGCACTTCATACAGATACTAAGAATCATAGTAGTTTTGACCTCTTGATTTTGTTTCTCTAATGCCCCTTCAAAGGCTGCTTTCTAGGACTAGTTGGTAGGTCAGATACTTGGGATTTTTCCTATCCAGTACAAAACCACATTTTTTTGAAAGAGAATAGAATTCAAGGCTGAATTTTTCTAGTAGTGATCACTACACAGACATGAAGAAGTCTTACTAAGTAATATCAATAATTGTGTATAAGCACCACTTATTTGATCACTTCAGACATAGCATTTCATCTGTGGCTCTGAATTGTTAACTTGTTTGGGGACGGTGGTGTTTTCATAAATTTCCTAATTAGCACTTTTTATTTTCTCCCCTACAGTTTTTCACTACCAAGTAAAGATACGTTTTTCTGGGACTGTGAGTGATACACAGACCAACCAGGCCTTTGAAATCTCTCTGTATGGCACTGTGGCTGAGAGTGAGAACATCCCTTTCACCTTGTGAGTAGCCACATATTACCTCCAGCCTATGGATTCATCATGACACTCATACCTGCTATGACCATTGGTCTGAGGGACAGAAGAATAGGACACCTAGAAAAAAATATATTTAACAGATTTTTTAAAAGCTGTATGGTAAAAGATGTTTATCTTAGAACAAATATAATAGCACAAATTAGAAAGAAAGTATCCAACATTGAGGTTAGAGGCAAGTGAATTGTGGTTTAACAAATCAAAAAATACCAATTTAGCTTCTAAAAACTACAATCTTAGAAAACTAGGTAAAAGCTGGCCAAAAGCAGAAACTAAAATGTGAGCAGAGTATGTACACTATGAATGCAACAAAGTAATCAGATGCTTATATATCAGTACAAATGGAATGGGAATCCATTAAAATGAAAATAATGTTTCTAAAATATTGGCTTATAAATTTTTCTCCTAAAAATTGTATTAAATAGTTTATATTGTAAGGATAAAAGAATGGATTACAGGGTATAGTTATCTTTTAAAATGTGCTAATTGGCATTGACATTCATCCTGAGCATTCAGCTGGACATTTTTTGCATTTTTTAAATATTCCAAAACAATAAAGCTATTTACATTGTGGGAGGAAAAAAAGGGAAAAATGGATTTCTAGAATTAACTAATTTTTTTTTTATTCAGGCCTGAAGTCTCCACAAATAAGACATACTCCTTTCTAATATACACGGAGGTAGATATTGGAGAACTGCTAATGCTGAAACTGAAATGGAATAGTGATTCGTACTTCAGCTGGTCAGACTGGTGGAGCAGCCCTGGCTTTGCTATTGAGAAAATCAGAGTAAAAGCAGGAGAAACTCAAAAAAAGTAATTAAATTTACTTTTCTATATTCGTGTTAGACTCATTCTAATGGCATTACCTAGAAATAGATGTGCAGCTGAAAAGTTTTGTCTTTAAAACTATATGACACTAGATAATTGTACCTATAATTTTCAGGTATCTTCTTTTATTGTCATATAATATAGTAGTATTTATGCATTTCATGGAAAGAAAACATAAACCCTGCACTGATGACAATACTGAGTGAAAACTAAGATTACAAATCAAAATCAGGTATTTCAGCTTTCGTTCAGCACTGTTTCTTGCAAACACAAAATAATTATGGAGAGAACCTCAGAGGCATTG
This sequence comes from Solenodon paradoxus, assembly GCA_004363575.1. NCBI lineage: Eukaryota > Metazoa > Chordata > Mammalia > Eulipotyphla > Solenodontidae > Solenodon > Solenodon paradoxus. The sequence continues at coordinate 39,214 of RJWH01003170.1, read as the reverse complement.
TTTTAACATTCAAAACTTAAAATTATCCTTTTAAAGAATGAGATTATCCTTCCAAAATGCTATCATCCTTTCTTCCCAACTGCATCCCACATACATCTATAAAATGAATTGTATGGTGGGCCCCATAAGATTTTAAACTTTTATATTGAACATGTCCATACATATGTATATATGTACATATATGTATATATCCCTTTTTGCAAAACTATAGTGTGCCATTATTGTTAATAAAAATAAGTCTTTAAATTAGGATTAATAAATTATTTCTTTGTTTTCCTTATAATCCAAAGCAAGCTAACAAAAACAAAGAAGAAGGAAGCCATGGGTGATAAAGCATTTGTTTCTCTAGCAGGGCTCATTGAAATCTCTAATGTAAATATTAAGTAGAATTGCTCTTGTGTCATCTCAGTGAAAGACTTGTGATTTCAAGGATACCCCAGGCTGATTGTATGCCTATTTCGATTGATTAGGTAGCTGAACAGTATGTTAGACTCTCAACCCTCTGATTCAGATGCATTGCTGGCCTAAATGACCAAAGTGTAAATAGTTAATGGACATATCAAAAGAATTAATCAGAAAAATTAGGTAGGTTTAAACAGCCCTAACAAACAACACTTTTTTGAACTGCCAATTCTACTGTTCCATATGGCATATTCACATTCATTATCTTCCACAGGGTGATCTTCTGTTCCAGGGAGAAAGTATCTCATCTGCAGAAAGGAAAGGCATCTGTGGTATTTGTGAAATGTCATGACAAGTCTCTGAATAAAAAGTCTGGTTGGTAAGCATCATGGGTTTAAAGGTCTCTAAGTATCCGGGCTTGCACGCTGAGGGATACTGCTCTTTACCTCATAACTAAAGACCTGCACTGATTCTTCCGTTCAGAACATTCAGGTGTCTTTCTTTTCTGTTTGCCTATCAGAATATTCCATTTGCTTTCATCCATACTTCCTTTTTTCCTCTCTATTCTTTCTGCTAACTCACCTTCATATCCGGTATGGTTTTTAGATTTTATTTCATTTCTTGAATCACTGCAAAATCTTCTATTTTATTCCTGTACTGAATTTCTGCTCCCTTTATAGGTCCTATGTGTGGAATATAAAACACAAGTTGATGGTAATCACTGTGGGGATAGCTCTTCTCAGAATTTCTCCATGAAAATGAGACATAAATTGTAGCTACATAGCCTTTCTCTACTTTCCAAGTGCCAAAAAACTCCAGGCAGAGAGCCAAAGGGGCAGCCAGAAAACGTTCTCAAAACCCCTGAAAATGGGGAGCTGATGGAGTTAGAGTAGAAGAACTCCCTACCTCTTTCCTATCAGACATTCAAGGATAATCCATGTTGTAGCTGTCATCTGAATCTTTCTTGAGTGTCAGTTATAAATGGACACTAAGCATGTGATTTCCCCAACAATATATTCCTTCACTACACCACTTCATTCCTCCACTTATTCCCTTACCAGATGTGAAGAGGTAACAGGTTATAGCTATAAAGATGGGAAAGCTTACACAATATCATACAACTCAGTGACAGAAAGAACAATGGAAATGACTGGTCATAATGTTATCTGGAAATAGAGTAATTGCTTTTGATTTGCTTATTTCTTTCAGTTATATTTGTAGACAAAAATATAGAAAAAAGAAAAGTATGATTTTCCTACTCAGAAAAAGAATATTAAAGAACTTATGCTGACTTGGCAATGGGCACACAACTAACATGCTTTCAACATTTGGTATATATCTAATTGCAAGAATAACTCTGTGGTAGACTGCCAGATGCTAAAGCTTCAAAAAGAACAGGATAAAGATTCTGATATTAAAATGGTTCAAACAAAATAAGCCTGAATTGGAAAGAGAACATTGAAAGAAACATTGATACCATCCTGATAATTGTCTAGGATTAAATTTATTTATATAGCATATCTTTACTGATTGAGAATCTGGAATTTGATAATTGTGAAATACCATACAGAATCTATTTTAATAAGATGTTTTCCAAGGAAAAATAATCACTTGACAACTTTATCTGTGCTTTCATTAAATATTCTGGCATTTATAATAAAAATACTCCTCAAAACATCTAATGATCAAAACTTCTTCCATATCTTAATTTTCACAATCAATAGCCATATTTGGTAATCTGGCAGTCATATGTGGCTACTTAAATTTAAATTATTAAAAGTAAAATGTAAAATAAAATTTGCTTCCTTGGGAAAAAACTATCACTATCACTATCATGTTCATTTATGTTTATAATACAATTTATCCACAGTGACTATGGCTAGATTAGAAAAAATAGTCAAAAAAGAAATCACTGTGACTCTGTCATCCAGGGATAACTACAATTAGCATTTTAATTTATATTCTTTAAAACTTTATGGCTCATGTGTAGTATTTATATTTTTTAAAGTTCTACAGAAATGGAATTCTGGTATGCACACTTTAAATAACAAGATGAGGCTATCTGGATTAAAAATATTAACCTAAGAATACACTTGAAATGGAGAATAGTTTACTGGCATTGGACCAGGCAGAATAAGTGAACTCTTATCTAAGTGATTACTGTTCTATGAAGAAGGTCACTGTTTTGCTTTTTCTCATTACAAATCTGAGACAGTTTCCACATTTGCTTTAAAAGAATTTAGGAAATGAATTTCTGCATGCATTTCGTCACATAAAAACATTCACATACATACATGTACAGGTACATTCCCCCCCAAATCATTCACAACTTTAAATCTGTATGTGAATGTAGCAGCACAGCCCAAAATTAGGAAATAACTTCAGCTATTTATAAAGTATTCCTTGTTGTATTATTTATATGAGTTGCAAGAATTTATTTGGGAAAATCTAATGATCACAATCATCTATTGATTGTAAAATTACTCAGAAAACAGGTATTTAAGTAGCTTTTATACATATGACACCCTTATCTAGGAGGTAATTATGAATCAGACTAATAACTTAGTTTCCCTACACTGCGACTAAATTAATCTCATCTTCCAATAACTTTTTAGATGTTTCCTATCACAAGAAAAAAAAAGAACATATGACAAATTTCAGAAATACAAATTTTTCTAAGCTTTTAAACCATATGGGTCAGTCCTTTCAAATTGATACTCCTTATTGGGATGTGACTGAGTAGATACTAGTATTGTTCATTCCTACTAGTCTGTTGCTTTCTCTGATCCCTTGTCCCCATCTCCTCTGGGTTTATTCTTACAACCTTTGCTCTGAACTTCCAGCTGAATATTTTTTCATTATAAAGGTGGTAGGGAAGGGGAGAGGTTTGTAAAATACTATGCAGATAATAAATTACTTCTCTTTCTCTGCTTTTTCTTAGAAACTTGGCAAAACTACAGAAAGAAGAAAACATGAATTCTGTGAATAATGAAGTAACTTAAAAAGATGCCCAATGCTTTGGTGGTTAAAAGTGAATTTTCTTGAGTATTAATTTCAGCTATATCCTTGTTAGTTACTTTAGGAAACAGTCTTAAGAACTCAGAAGTGCCTAATTTAGTTTGAGGTCAAGTAACACGTCTTCCAATATTTAAAGATAACAAATATGAAAAACACTGTATTTTATCCTTTGAAAGAAGGATTGTTTAGGACCATGGTAAAATAGGAAGGCTTGTTTATATAGTGTATTTAGCCGTGTCCAAAGTTGAGTAGAACCTTATATTTTAATTGGAATTGTACATTTTCCAACTAATCCCTTCTCAAAGTTTTCTTCAAGTCTGTATGTTGACTATTATTTTTTGTAGCATGAGCTTAATCCATTTACCTGCCAGTCAAAACACCTGACTTTTTTTGAGTGCTTCTCCTTTTGCCATTTGGATATAACCTGAGGTAACCAGAACCTAGTGATTTGGAGAGAGAATGGAGAATGGTGTTGATAACAAACCAAACATTTTAACTCTCCCTGAGATTGGTTACATCACAACTAAGTTACAAAATAAAGGAGGTATAAAATTAAATCTTAATAGACTTTACAGTTTATTGTTTAATTGCTCACCCTCTTTTCTTGCTCTGTCTCAAGATTATATTTTAACAATGTTCTCTAAGTAGGTGTTTAGAATGAGCCTATAATCATCAGATAACACATAATTTTAACTATGGAAAAATAAATTGATGCCATAATTTTATTATCACATTTTCAGAATTATATTAATCAGTTTGAAGTTATTTGATATCTGATAGTTACATTTATTTGTTGACTTTTCTCAGTCATACTTTAGTCATACTTCAGTTGTGTTTCTTCCCTGGTTTTGATAAGAAAATATGTATTCAAGGTCAAATTCTTGAGGAAAACTCCAAAAAAATTTAGAGAGGCTACTTTATACTAGGTAAGAAATGAAAAATATATTGGGATATATTTATAAAGAGTAAATCATTATGGGCAGTTAAAAGAATTTTTAATTGTCATAGCCACATGAAATCCCATGAAAGTTGTTGCTTTTAGCAACTAGTAAAGAGTGAGTGAACAATTATTTATAAACTAGGTCTCACATTTTCAGAATGCTTTTCTACATATTAATATAAAATGATAAAAGAAGTCAGATCTTTCAGAAACTATTGCTAGTAATCCAAACTGTGAACATGTGCGGGTATCCGGACACAAACTCGTATATGAAGTCCCACATGTAATTTTGTTATTCAGTATAACTTGAAAAGGAAACGATAAAGGGATGTATTTTTCTAACATATTAGAACAGAAATTGTTCTGTAAATGGTTGAACTTCTGCCCTTCATCTAAGAAATATGGTTGTGCCTGTACAAAGTAAGACAAATGTTGTGATTGATATCAGCAGGCTTGGAATGAATTCTCTAAAAAATAAAGTGTTGTGTGATTATTGTTGGCATCCCCCTTTATTGCTAATTCACTAATTTTTCTGAATTTGGGTTCTGAGCAAGGGTGCAAAAATTTAAGAAAAATGAATTGAATCCATATATGGCACTGAGAACTCATTTCTGAAGACTCTATATATATACATGTATATATATATATACATACATATATATCGTCAGCAATGCTTTGGCTTTAAATGTTATTTATTAGTTGTAAATACATGTTTGTATGTGTAAAGGGCAAGTGTATATATTTGAAGATTATTGTGACTGCATTTATAGTTTGTGGTGCTAACTTTGTGCATGTCTTTATCAGTGACAGTCTCATGAGCTAACTCTTATGAAATGATACAATGAAATTAGTTTTTTTATAGAAAAAACTTAACTATGTGAAGTAATGGAATCTGCTTTTAATAAAACTGACAACATTTCATCATAATACCAAGTCATTATTTTGTATCATTTTAGTTTCATGAAAAATAAACTTATCCTTAGGGCAGATTCATTTAAAAAAATTGTACTGAGTTAAAAAAAATTTTGCTGAGTGACCACTATACTTAGCACATCATATAGATTCTAAAAAATTACAGTGTGCATTAAATGTTATATATTTACATTTGTACAATACTATTATAGATCCTTTAAACTAATTCTAGAGGAAAATGACACAAACTTTTTCCTAAATAAAACACATTGAACTTTCCTGACCTGCAGTATATTTTTTCATATATAAAATGTCAGATTGATATAAAAACAATCTGACTATTTTCTGGACTTCAGCATCTCTAATTCTGAAGTCTAAACATTAGCTACAAAGTTGGTGACATCTGTGCAATAAAATCAACTATTTGGGATAAGAGCATGCATTTTTTTAGAACACTGCCTTGGTTATCTTGACAATGAAAAAGTAAAACACAGTCCATCTATGCAACTAAGTAGAAATTTTCTTAGCACAATCAAGAGTTTGTCTAGAAAACAATTGTTTCATAATTCATCCAAAATTTCATTGCCAATAAGGCATAGAGTGTTCTGTAGCTGGGGTTCCCCAAACAAAAAGATACTCCCCAGTTTACATTGTTCACTGCTTATCAATGGCTGTGTGTGTAATGATAATAATTATTATAATAAAAAAGACATACAATGCAAAGTATTGGCAGGGGTATGAAGGAATGTGAGTTCACTAATGGGAATGCAAAAATTAGGTAGCATTTCAAAACAGAGTTTGGCAGGTTTATTTTTATTTTATTTTAATATGTTTAAGCTACATGACCCAGTAATTTCCCTACTTAGGTATATATTTGAGAAATAAAAACATATGTCCACAAAGATTTGTACATAAATGTTTATAACAGCATTATTCATGATAATAAGCTATGGATAACTCAGCCCCCAAATGGAAACCATGCAAATATCCATCAACAGGTAAGAGTGTTAAAACTGTGAACTTGTAAAGTAGAGGTCTTAAAAATGTATACACATAGTCCTTTGGGCATAGACATAATACCAAGCTGCATATAAAAATTATGAAAGTTTTACTTCAGGATTACCTCATCCTTGCCCCTATAGGAGGAAACTGTGCAGTCGTTATCCACTGTCTTCTAAAATGAATCTTGTCTGTTCCAGGAGCCTAGTTCATGGAAGTGAGTACTGTCATAACCTTATTCTATTAAAAAGTCTCTTATTTGATTCCATTATATCGCAAGTCCTTTTGCGATATTTCTTATTGTAAAAAGGTTATTATACTTGTTCTTTAAAATGACTCTTATTGGGAATATTCTATTATAATTAGAATATCATCAATAACTATTTTAGAAGTAGTGGTACTATTAGAAATCACCTAATACAACACCCTTATTTTTGATAAAATAAGCTCAGAGAAGTAAGTGACTTATGTGATATTGTACTGCTTGTTAGTAACACATGAAACTGGAATGGATTATTATTAATTAGCAACCCAAAGTGTCTTGTATTATATCATTCAGTCTCCCATGTATGTCACAAAGCATGTGCTTAATTATAAATTTGCTTAATATACAAATATGGCACAATAAATTGACCATTAGAAGATACATGCCTTGAACTTCTAATTGGATACAATGAATTTGCATTCCATCATTCTCTCTTTCCACTAGTGACATAGTATGTGTGTGGTCAGGAGATATCTCAGTAAATGTACTCTGTATCATAGATACCAATGAGTTAATTACACCCTAATTTTTATTCAATTACCACAGTATTCTGGACAGAGCAACTGCACATATGTGTATATATGCATTACATATGAGAGAAAACTTAAACTTTGAAAGCTATAAGGTATTGTCAAAAATATAGAGATTACATAAAGAAATAGAAAGATATTCAATGTTCATGGATTGGAAGAATTGACATAGTTAAAGTGGCCATTTTACCTGATACAATATACAGATTTAATGCTATCCCCATCAAATTTCCAAAGACACATTTCACAGAAATATAACAAAAATATGAAATTTATAGGGAACTGCAAAAGACTCAGGATAGCAAAAACAATCCTGAGGAAAAAAGAAAAAAAATGTAGGTGTTATACTCCCTAACCTCAAACTCTCCTGCGAAGTAATAATAATCAAGTCAATATTACAATGGAATAAAAACAAACATAGATCAATGAAACAGAATTGAGGGCCTAAAAATAAATCTACTTGTATATGAACAATTAATTTTCAACAAAGGAGCCCAAGACTTAGAAATGGGGCAAGCACAATCTCTTTCATAAATGGTGTTGGGAAAACTGGACTGCCAAGGTTTAAATTATGTCACTACCTAACCCCATACACAAAAATTAATTCAAAGTGGTTTAAAGACTTAGATGTAAGGCTAGGAACCAAAAATACATAGAAAAAAGCATAGGTAAAACACCACTGTACACTAGCCTAAAAGATGTCTTTGGGAACTCAACTCCAATAGCAAGAGAAATAAAATTCAAAATAAATAAATGGGATTACATCAAGCTAAAATGCTTCCGCACAGTGAAAGTAACTCATCAAAAAAAAAAAAAAAAAAGACTTCTTACTGAATGGAAGAAGATATCTGCATTTTAAACATCTCATGAAACTCAACCACGAAAAATCTAATAATCTTATTAAAATGGGTAGATGATCTTAATAGACACTTCTTTAAAGACATGTAAATTCTTGACAGGCACAGGAAAAGATGTTCCACCTCTCTTGTCATTAGGGAAATCACTATAAATCAAATAATGAGATGTCATCTCACGTCAGTGAAAATGGTTATTATCCAACAGAATGGAAGCCACAAGGGCTGGAGAGGATATGGAGAAAAGTGAACTCTTATACACTATTGGTGGGAGTATAGAACGGTGCAAACATTTTGGAAAGCAGTATAGAAATTATTCAAAAAGTTGAGAAAAGAAATCTTATATAATCCAGTTTTTCCTTTATTGAGTATTTACCCTAAGAAGACAATGACACTAATTTGCAGAGATAAATGCACTCCCATGTTTATTATAACATTGTTACAAGAGCTAAGACTTGGAAACAATGTAAGTACCCTTTTATATAGATGAATGAATAAAGAAGATACATAGTGCAAATATATAGCTTACTGCTATTGGATGTTTTATACAATGGAAAATATCGTAGTATGTATTTCACTAGTATACATTTCTTAGAGGACTTTCCATCTAAGTAGGTAAAGATTACCCCATTAGTTTTTAAATTGATATTTCATAGTATGAATATATTACAGTTTATTCTCTTTTTGATAGCATTTATCGTGTTTCTACTTTTTCACTACTAATTATTGTAATGGACAATTTTGAGTGCATTAGTCTTTGTGAATTGCTAGGGGAAAACATATGCATATTTTAAATGTTAATAATTCTGACAATTTACCCTGTTACTACATTTTAACATCAATATGAAATACCTAGAACATTTCTCTATTATTTATGATATTCACAATATAATAAAAGTAAGAAAGGTAGAATTTAGGGAAAAAAAATCACAGCATTTGTCCTGTTGCCCAATACAGGAAAAATTATTGACTCTTGTTCTTATTTCTAAACCAAGGATTTTCCTCCTGGGACTCAGAATAGCTTTCTACTGGCTTGATTTTCCAGACTACATCTTCAGTTGAAGCGTTATGGGTCATACAGCTTGTTTTCTTAGTTACCTTTAATTGAAACAGATATTGTTTTAATAAATCTGAAATTAATCTCATGAGCTAAGGACAGGTAGTTACCAATGTTCTAGACACAACCTATCTTTTGTTCACTAGGTAACACATTTGAAAAATAATTATTATAACTTAATAATACCATTGATAGGTGTCCTTGTCAGTATTTCTATAACACTCCAAGTCTCTAACGAGTTTATTAGCTTTCAAATCATGTTCACCAAATTTAAGAAATGCAATATCTTTGATCATTGCCACTCTTCACACCACTGATGACTGCTTTGGAACCCTAAATTATCCTGTCCTAGAATTTGGTTAAGGCTTGCAATAAATCCCTCAGTTAGGGTTTCAATAGGAAAACAATGTCTTCCAACTGACTTTCACTTCTTTTATCAAATAATGTATTGCAATAAGCCTGTAAGTGAATATACTTATACGATATATACACGATATACTTAAGGATATGTTTATCTTTAAAAAAGAGTTATGTTTGTCTTAACACATAGGGCAATCTGGTTTTGAATCAACACAACTCAGTTGTTTCCTGAAGCAAGTTTCTCAGCAGAGGCTGGTGTGTTTATTTACATTTAGGCCTTTAGATTCCAAATTCTATCTCGCCCCTCTCATTACCTCTGAGGAAGTATGCATTCTGGAAATTATTTCAGGTGGTGGAGGTGTATGTGAGTGCAACAGGAGGGGGTTCTAGTCATTTGGTTGCTATGAGTGGAGTCAAAAGGAATATTGGAAGTGAACACCAAGTGTATCAAATCATATTTTTAAAAGAGAAAATTCAAGGGATTAAAATGAAAAACATAAACCAAGTTTTGAAGATAAAAATCTCATGTTAATGAATTTGTTATCTCTTTTCTCTCCTCATTTCAGCCATCTATAGACATTTGTTCTCTCCAATCATTGTTTTAGTACCCAGTTCACTCTCTCCCTCCATCACTAGTTCTGTCACTTTTAAAAAGTTGACTTCAATATTTGCACCATGGCAGATGAATATTTTCCCAAGATGACTACAACAATATATCCCATTCCACGTATGTTCTTCTGCAATGTTATCTCGTTACCTTTACAAAAACTGGAATCTATTCCTCCCACTCTTTTCAATCTGTGTGGGTCCTGAGATTGCTTTTATTTATAGAACATGGTAGAAATGGTACATACCAACTTAATCCTTAGCTTTGCAACTTCTGTTTTCTGCTTCTTGAAACACCTTTGAGACATTTTCCTGTGGAACTCAGCACTTGCGATGAGAGAAGTCCAAGCTACATAGAAAAACAACATCCTGGTACTATGGTCAACAGTCTAGCTAAGCACTGAGCCAACAGCCAGCATCAACAGTTAGCCATGTAAATGAGCCATCTTTGATTTACAGCCAGCTGAGGGTTCAGAAGACAATAATTCCAATTTGAACCTGGATACAACCACAAACAACTGCAAAGAAAAATGACACAGCCATGCCTAGTCAACCCACAATATAAATAACTCATAAAGTCTATTTAAAGTTTTCCCTTGTTTGACTACCACTTCCCATCTTTCTACTTATCCAATCTAATTCTAACAATTCTAATAATTCTCCCATTCTAATAATTCCTGAAATGCCCTGAACCTCTAATTAATTGATATATTCATCTCTTGCTTATTCTTATATTCTCTTTGATCCTTATTCAACTTAAATTTCAAGACCCAATGTCATTATTACTCTACTGCCCAAACTCTCATGGTTCTTTGGGGAAAGGACCTCTCTCCCTGAATTGAACTTCGGAGGAAAAAACACAAACCCTGAATAACTCTAGATTATTGCTTTCTCAATGCTAGCATCTGAATATCACAATATGACTGGAAAGACATAAATGAATGCAAAAGCACACACACACACACACACACACACACACCACAAACTGTGGGGTAGTGTGAGAACATGACCCATACCTTGAGAATGGACTTGGCAACTGACCATTGCTGAGTACGGACTTGAATGCAACAGATGAATTTGGGGGATAATAATTGCCTTTGCCTGCGCTGACTGTTCCTCAGATGCCATGCCCTGGAATCTGACTGTTCCTGCCCACTTACTATCCTCCCTTTTCTGATATCCCCTTTAAAAGAATCCCCTTCCTCTCTGGTGGTATGATAAACTTCTCAGCTGTCATTGGTAGATGGTTACATCCCAACCAGTTGCTATTGGGGAGACAGATTTCATTCTGACCCACCATTTTCGGGATCCCTACAGTAAGCATAATATGTGTCCTTGCGGCTTGTGTCTTCTTATGATTTCCTCAGACTATCCAGTAGGCAGAGCATTACTCTGCCTGGACTTCAATGCCAGTGAAACACACACACATGCACACACTTCTGATACCTCATTTTTAATTTGTCACCACGTAATTAAAATGATCCCTTACAGCTTCCCAGGAATTCTCTAGTCCAAACATTCTTTTACTCTCTCAGATGATTGTTTCATCATAATCTCTTCATCTCTCCTAACTCTCAACTGGTAATGACTTAGCTTATTTTACTGAAAATATAGAAGCAATCAAAAAGAGAACTTCTGTGTGCTTCATTCCTAAATTTGCTATCTTTCTATTATTATGCCCTTATACTCTCTCTGCCAGCCTCATATGAAATGTTTTCCACGTTCTTAAGCCCAATTCCTGAACTTGCCAATTGTGCAGGAGAAAAAATTATTCTCTCCTACTCAAACATTGCTATAAAGTTGTCCTCTCCTGCCCCTCAATTTTCACTTACTTAATGAATTATTCTTTAAGCACACAAGCATATTTTAACAGTTCCCATTTAAAAACAAAATAAATTCCACTGGCCCCACATCCATCTCCAGCAATCATTCTATTTCTGTATTCTTTTTTGCAGCAAGAATTATGTTTCTATTCATGTTTTTACTTCCTCTCTCCATTCTTAAAGTCTAATCAAATTGTTACTTTCACTTTGCCAAATATAATCTTGTTAAGGTTGATGATTACCATGATGCTAAATCCAATGGTCAATTCACCTTTTTTTTTTACTTGACTTCCTGGTATAATTTGATCCAATCAGTTGCTGTTTCCCTGAAATGCTTTTCCAGTGGTCTGTACTATTTGCTATCCTTCTCTCCAATTAGCTGTTTCTTCTCAACTTTCTTTGTTAATTCCTGTTCATCTTCTTCACCTTTAAACTTTTTGGTGCACTAGGGCTCGGTCATCAACATTTCTCATTTATATTTGATCACAGAATTATCTATTTATTTCCATGGCTTTATATAATAGGTATCTGCTGATGAATTAAAATTTTGTGTCTTCACTCTGAATCTCTTTTCTAAATTTGAGATTTGCTCTGGTTTCTTCTTATAATATCTCCACTTATATTTTCAATTAAAATTATAATTTCAAAATATCTAATATAAGCATGGTGACTGCAGTTAATAATTTTAGCATTATATACTTGAAAGTTGTTGGGAGCAGATCTTAAACATTTTCACTACACACATACAAAAATGAGCTAACTATGTGACATAATGGATGTGCCAATTATCTTGATTTTGATGATCATTGTACGATATATGTATATTAAATCATTGCATGGCACTTTTTAAATATATAAAATTATATTTGTCAATTATTCATCAATAATGTTAAAAATTAACAAATACATACACTTGATTTTAATAGGCATTTAAAGTTTAACAGGTGCACAAATTAACTTTTCATTGTAAAACCAATTTATTCCCTAGTTTTTTGTATCAGGTTATAACAGCATCTCTTAGCTACAGAAGAAACAAAATAACTTCACAATCTAAATGAAACTCATTTTTATTACACAAGAGAAAAAATTGTAAGTGGATGAGTACAAAAATAAGATTTATAAAATTCTGTTGTATGAACCAAGGATGAGAAAAGGTTCCTTTACAATCTTTGCCATGACCCATGCGACTTATCAACAGGGTCTCTGAGAGGGAGCTACAGAAGCCTAAAGAAAAACAGACAGACAACATACATATAAGAAAAACAGAAGCCAGATGGGACGCTTCTTTCCTCTCAGAGACAGTAACCCCGAGTCTGTCTCCTTGACTTAATCTATAGGGCTGGATTACAAATGAGGTAAAGGAATAAAACAAAGAAAGACTTGTAGGCACAGGCTGCTCCCCTGATATCGGGGACAGTTGAAGGTATAGCAACATGAAGGTCGAGACTCAGTTTGCTGTTTGCTATTTATCTACTTCTTGCTCTGCTGACTGTGAGAAATTCTGCCTTGGGAAACTTTGCAGAAGTGGCCAGAAAGCAATTCGCTCCCTACAGTCCTTGTGTTCCCAAATGTGGTTAGTATACAGTATAAACTATGTCGGATAACATTGAGGGTTGGCGTGTTCTGCACCTGAGATCCAGAAGCTATACATAATGCCAGGACCTCATCTGCAACTTCTTTTCTAATCCTTGTAATTATGCTGTGATCTAGCATTGTCATTCAACTATAGATGAGGAAAGGTTAAGTACAAAGTCCAGGCTCAGACCACTAAAATTTGCCCATCTGAAAATGTAATCCCAAGACCATCTCTTAAGTCAGACCAAGCTATATCAAAATAACTGAAGATTCATAACATACATAGCATTTCTATCTACTTCCCTATGTCCTTTCAAGCTTTCCATAGGCATCAGTACCCCAGCAATTTATATAGTAGCTTGATATAGTAGGTGCCATGTAATTTGAATTGACCTTGAACTTTTCTTCTTTTGTCCTTTTAGCTATTAGTATCACTTGTCACAACCCACCACCAATGTATTATTTAAATGTTCAGAGGTGTCAAGATGTTAGCCCCTTAATGGTCCAAATAGGTAGTCAAGGAGAGTGGATAGATAACAAATGATTGAACTCCTTATACTTCTCCAATGCAAATAAGTTAGTCTTTATTCATCTAACATGGAAGTGCTATCTAAAGCCAATGCTGTCTTACTTTTCCCCCAAATAATGTTTCCTACTCTAGTTTCTCATTTACTCTTCTGAACTTCCTCCCTTAATCTCTTTTCCTCCACTGCTGCATGACCATTAGGATCTATCCAACTCAGATGAGGCTTTTAATAAAATAGTAGCCACTGTTTTTCTCTACACAATCTATGTGACAGGCTCTATATAAGGCATTTTGTTTACATTTGTTCTATTCTTACTGCCCAACCTACAAAGACACTTACAATATCTTAAGCAACTTTTTGTCAAATAGATGCTAAATAAATGGAGACTACTGTTAATATTTTTTAATACTTATGAGTAGCATAAACTAATAAAATTATTCACTCTCTAGGTTTCTATATGCAGGAGGTATAATTGAAATTGACCAGGATACTTTTTCCTGAGAAGAGGACATGCAGTATGTTTTAAAGTTATAACTTGATTCCTTAACATGAGTGCCTCAAGAATGTACGAAACATGAACATGATGACTACATTGAGATGAAGATAAATTAAGTAACACAGTAAAGACTCAGATCTAGTGGAAGAAGTGACATTAATACATATGTCTATTCATTTTAAATGTGTTGGTTTTTCTTCAAATTTTGAGTTTATTTGAATGTATTAAGAACACTTGGGGATGATCTACTAGAAAATTATAGACAGGAAAAAATTTCTGCAAATCGCAAAAAGAAGGTATGCAAAATAACTCATAAACAATGGGTCCAGATGGAGAAAAAGACACTGAGTTCTGCCATATTTTCATTTCTCTTGTCTTGCAACCCAGCCCCTATCAAGGTGCCTGAGATTTAGACAAAAGAGTCTGTGATAATCTATGGATGATTTGCTTTGACATCCTTGGAATAGAGCATAGTGATAGCTTTGACAACATTTGCACATTAAAACAGGTTTTAATGCGTTGAGGTTTCTGACAGTTTTTTTTAAAAGATCCAGTGGCTTCAGGGGTTTCAGACAACCCTGACACCACTGGTATTTAAAAAATACATTGTTGATGGGTTGACAAATCATATTATTAAAAGCTAAAATTTGAACAGAGGAAGAAAATTTCAAGGTCAATTCAAATCAGCAAATTACATGGCACCTATTTATCAGTCTACATTTTGTTGTTGGAGTGCTGATGCCTACTGAAAGGTTGAACTGGTATAGAAAAGTAGATAGGAATGCCTGGGCACCTATAAACATCCCTGTGCTGGAGAGCTGTGACGTGTACAAGCACCACCTGAAACAGCAGCAGTGGCCACCACAGGAAGGCATTCTGGAGCCAAACTGGGCCCACCCCTACTGAAGTCAAGAGACTGGCAACTGCTACATCATCATACAGGTAGTGAACAATCTAAAGTAAAATAAAAAGAAAGAAAAAGTGCTACATTCAAGGCAGAAAAGAAAGCCTTGACATAATCTATACCCCCAAAAATAAAAAGACCCCCCAAAGAGAAAGATGCCTGGAGCTCACTAGATAAGAACTCCATTGACATAGATTGGGACAACCTATCAGATTAAGTGTTAAAGTCATAGTTATATAGAGACTGAATGATATACAGAAAGCACAGGCAGATTTAGGGCAATTGGAAAACCTCAGAAAAGAAGTGACAAATCAAGGGGAATATGATACCACGGAAATTGAGGCTATGAAGAAAGTGCTAGCGGAAATGTTAGAGATGAAAGTTACAGTAAAGGAATTGCAGATAAACAGGGAAATCTCCATTAATAAAATCAACCTCAGAGAGGAACTGATATCAAAAATTGGAGAGATGATAATAGGCACTACACATGGAAGAGGAGAGAGAAAAGATTAAGGAAAAATGATGAAATCCTACAAGAAATATCAGACATTGTGAGAAAAACAAAGATAAGGATGATAGCTGTCTCAGAAGGAGAAGAGAGGGAGAAAGGAGAAGAAAATTTACATAAAGAAGTGATAGCATCGATTTCCCACATCTGTTACAAAAATATAGACATGAATGTTCAAGAAACAAAGAGAAAAACAAAATTTCTAACTATAAATAGACCTACTAAAGACATATCATAGTAAAACTAGGAAAAGTCAATGACAAAGAAAAACTACTCAAAGCTGCTAGGGAAAAGTAAAAAGAACATATAAAATCACCTATCAGACTATCATCAAATTTCTCAATAGAAACCATAAACATCAAGGGTGAGTGGAACTATGTACCCAAATACTAAAAGACAAAAATTACCAACAAGGAATATTCTACCCTGCAAAACTGTCATTTAAATATGACAAACAAAAAATAATGGATTTTTCTATCACCAAGTCTGCCATTCAAGAAATCTGGAAAGGTGTCCTACAACAAGTAAAATGAAAACAAAGGTTGACAAAGCCCCAGGAACGGTAATGAACAGAGAAGTAAAATGAGAAACAAAGATGAGACTAGGAAAGAGCAAAATAAATAAATAAATAAATAAATAGATAAATAAATAAATAAATAATAAAAGGGAAGGAAAAACATGTAATCTGTACAAATACAAAATATGTTATAGTATCACCTCATAAAAGACTATCACAGAGAAATACAGTGACAGTCTGTGGGACAGGCACAAAACCCTATTTAAAGAGAGATGTAGCTGGGAAGTAGACAAAACTGATAGGATAAAAACTGAAAACCATCCAAAGCAAAAAACAAACTTAAAAACACAGGAAATGAGGACACATGCACAGAAAGACAACATGAAACAAATGCTCAAGTGATAGTAATACCCTATATTAAAATAATCACTCTGAACAGGAATGGACTGAACTCACCAATCAAATTGGATGGATCAATGAACAGGACCCATCAATTTTATATCTATAAGAACCTCATATCAGATCTAAAAATAAACATAGGTTGAAAAACAAAGTCTATAGAAAAATATATCAAAGCAATAGTGATGAAGGAAATCAAGAACTGCAATAATAATGTCAGAAAAGATAAATTTCAACATAATGGGTATCATGAACCAAGAGTGAACACTATATTATGGTCAAAGGGGTAATTCATTAAGAAGCAGTAACTATCATAAACATATATGCACACAATGTAGGAACTTCTAAACATATAAAGCAAATACATATAAAGGCATGAATTGACAGTAACACAAACATAGTAGGGAATTCAGCAATCTGCTTTCATCAATAGACAGATCCTATGGCAGAAAATCAACAAATAAATAATGACCTTAACTGAAAAAATAGAACACATGGACCTAACCTACATATACAGAGTGTTCTGCCCCAACAAAAAAGAGTATACGTTCTTCTCAAGTGTACATGGAACATTCTCAAAGATAGACCATGTACAAGGAAACAAAGTCTCAAAAACTTTAGCAAGATTGAAATTATATGAAGCATCTTCTATGACCACCAGGAGGAAAAACTAAAAATGAACCAAAAGCACAAAACTGGAAGAATCACAAAGATGTGGAGACAGAAAAATATGCTTCTGGAAAACCTCTTGATTGTTGATAAAATTGGAGATTAAATTAAGGCTATCTGGAAACAAAAGAAAATGAAAAGACAATTTATCAGATTGTATGGGATTTGGTAAGAGCAATTCTGAAAGGAAATTTTTTATTTATGCAAGCATACCTCAAAAAACAAGAAAGAGCCCAAATAAATGCCTAATTTTGCATGTGAGGACTCTAGAAATGGAAGGACAATGAAAACTAAAAATCAGCAGAAGGAAGGAAATTATAAAAAATTAGAACAGAAACAAATGAAATTGAAAACAAAAAAAACATCCAAATGATCAGTTAATCAGAGCTGGCTCTTATAAAAATAAACAAAATTGATACACCCCTTTCTAGATTCATTAAGAAAAAGAGAGAGAAAAATCTAAAAATCAGAAATGAAAGAGGAGATATTACAACAAACATTAGAAATACAAAGGATCAAGAGAGATTATTATGAACGCATGTTAACAGATTCATCAATCATGAGAAAATAGACAGATTTTTAGAATCCTAAAAGCTTCCGAAACTGAACTGGATAATACAGACAATATAAACAGATCAATAACAAATACAGAAATTAAAGCAATACTAAAAAATGCCTCCAAAAACAATATGGAGATGGTTTTACAAGTGAATTCTGGTGATGATTCAAAGAAGAGATAATCCCTATCCTCCTGTAACTCTTCTGCAAAGTTAAAGAGAAGGGAACACTTCCAAATACAATCCATGAGACCTGTATTGCCCTGATTTCAAAATTAGACAGACAGCATCAAAAAAGAAAATTTCAGACAAATATCACTGATAAATACAGGTGCAAAAATTCACAAGATCTTAGAAGGTAGAATTTAATAACTCATCAAAAAATATATACAACATGGATAAGTGAAGTTTATTTCAAGGATGCAAGGATGTTTCAATGTATACAAATGAATGATACAATTTACCAGAGAATAAAGTGAAAATCAAAAACCACATGATTATCTCAATAATTGCAAAAAAAGCATTTGATAAGATTCAACACCCATTCATGATTTTAAAAAAATGGGAATAGAAAACACATATCTCGACTTTCCCCTAAGATCAGGAACAAGACAAAGTTGCTCACTATCACCACTATTATTCAACATTGCTCTGGAAGCCTTGGCCAGAGCAATAAGGCAAGGAAAGGATATTAAACGAATCCAAATTAGAAAAGAAGAAATGAAGCTGTCATTATTTGCAGATAGTGACATATTATATCGAGAAAATCCTAATGAATCCATGGAAAATCTGCTACACATAATAAATGAATACAGCAAAGTGATATATAAAATAAACACACTAAAATCAGTGTGCTAATTTCAATATACAAACAATGAAGTAGAAGAAAAAGAAATTAAGAAATTCCATTCACAATAATGCTAAGAAAGATCAAATACCTGGGAATAAGCTTAGCAATGGAGATGAAAAGCCTCTATAATGAAAGCTATAGGATCTTAACAAAAGAAATGAAAGGCACAAAGAAATGAAAAAAGTTACTTGCTCATGGTTTGAAAGAATGAACATAGTGAAAATGACCATTCTACTCAAAGCAATATGTAAGTTTAATACAATTCCCATCAAATTTCCAGGAAAATTTTCTAAGCAAATGAAGTAAACAATACTGATGTTTATGTAGAATTACAATAGGCCTTGCCTTGAATAGTCAAATCTATCTAACAAAAAAACTAATACAGTGGAGGGAACACACTGTCTGACCTCAAACTATACTGCAAAGTGATCATCATCAAAACAGTATGCTAGGGAACAAAATTTAACACATCAATCAGTGGAAAAAAAGCCATACCTATAGGACACAATATATGACAAAGGTGCCCAGAGCATACAATGGAAGGAGAAAGCCTAACAAATGATGTTGGGGAAACTAGAAGGATTCATGCAAAAATAGGACACTACATTACTCATTATTATTGTGCACAAAAGTTAATTCAAGATGGATCAAAGATCTAGACGTAATACTTAGATGAAAATGTGGAAAATCACTCCACAGCCTCCGTCTTAAAGATGTCTTTAGGGAAGGAACAACTATCGCAAAAAAGGCCAAAGTTAACTAAGAAATTGGGACTACATCAAACTGCACAGCAAAAGAAACCACCACTGAAACAAAGAGACAACCCATGGAACTGGAGAAGATATTCACAAAATATACTTGAGATAAGAGCTTAATCTCCAAAATGTATAAAGGGCTAATACACCTCAACAATAAAAAAGCAAATGACCCACTCAAAAAATTGACAAAAGAACTGAATTGACACCTATATAAAGACACAAGACAGCTCACAGACACCTAAAAATGTTCTACATCACTCATCATCAGAGAAAAGCAAATAAAAATTACAGTGAGATACCATCTCACACCAGTGAGATTAACCTATATCAAAAGGACTAGAAATAGTAAGTGTTGGAGAGGGTATGGAGAAAAAAGAACTCTACTACACTTTTGGTGGGATTTCAAATTGGTGCAATCACTTTGGAAAACAGTATGATGAGTTCTCAAAAAAATAAAGACAGATCTGCCATTTGATCCAGTACACAGAGGATACACAATCTCTAATCAGAAAAAAAATGTCTGCATCCCTTTATTCATAATAGCACAGTTCACAAAAGCCAAGACATGGAAATAATTTAAATGCCCATCAACAGATGACTGGTTAAAGAAGCTGTGATTATATACTCAATGGAGTTCTATCCAACTGGTAATGAAATAATATTATATTTCTTTCAACAATCTGGATGGAACTGGAAATGATAATGTTAAGTTAAATAAGTCAGAAAGAATAATAGAAATACAGGATAAACACTCATATGTGCAATATAATGAAATTATATAAATAAATCAATTAACTCCAGCAAAAACTCACATGAAAAATAAGATGACTGCTGAGTGGGGGATAAAGGGGGAAGGAAAGTGAGGAGGGGAAAAGTTGGTGGCAAAGGACATTGGAACTCTGGTAGTTGGTGAGGTGTGAATATAGATTGAGATGCAATTTCAATATCCTAAAATGAATATAACATTGTGAACAAAAGAAATTATAAATATTACTATTACAATAAAGAAGCTGAAGACAAGGTCACAGAAGTGACCCTCACAGAAAAGAACAGCGAAACAAGATAATGGAAAAAAGTAACAAATTTTGTGAGAAATATCAGGCACAGTGAGAAAAACAAACATAAGAATAATAAGTATCCCAAAAGTTGTGGAGAGGGATAAAGAAGCAGAAAACTTCAAAGCTACAAAAAATTCCTAAGTGTAAAAAGACCTAAGACACATCATCATAAAACTAGCAAAAGATCAATTTTAATGAAAAATTACTCGACTACTAAAGAAAGATAAACATAACCTACAAGGGCAAGCCCATCAGGATATCATCAGATCTCTCAACAAAAATCTTACAGGTGAGGAGAAAGTGGAGCTACATATTCAAAATTCTAAGAGACAAAACCTAATAGTCAAGAACTCCCTACCTTGAAAAATTATCATTCAAATAAAGCAAAGATCCTCAATGACAAATAAAAGATTATGGACTTTTTTTATCACCAAGCTTGTCATTCAAGAAATGTTGAAAAGGGTGATACAACAGGGAAAATGAAAATAAAGAGCCGTCAAATCCTAAGAGCAGTAATAAAAAGTAAAACAAAGCTAGAATCAAAGATAAGACCAATAGACTAGGACGAAAAATAACGCTAAAGGGTGAAAGGAAAGCCTGGAGTCTGTGTGGACACATAAAGATGATACAGTGTCAGCTCATAAAGAATATCATAGAGAAGTTAAGTTAGAAACATTTCACGTGGTATTCACAAAACTCAGTTAAGGAGGTATACAGCTAGGAAGAAGACGAAATCGAAAATAACCAGTACCAAAAGCAATCAAATGAAAATAACAAAAAACGGGGGTGGGTGGAACTAAAGCAACAAAGACAGAAGCAGAATGAAAGGCTTAAATGACAGGAATAAAGCAGTAAATTTCCATTATTAACCTGTGAATGAACTGAACTCACCAGTCAAAAGACACAGATTAGCTAGATGGATCAAAAACCAGAACCCATCTATATTATTCCTACAAGAAACTCATATCGGATTCAAATACAAACATAGGTTGAAAATCAAGGGTTACAGAAAAATAAATCAAAGTAATGAGGATGAAAGGCAATCAGGAAATTCAATTAAAAATTTCCTCTAAATATTGGTCAAGAAGGTAATCCATAAGGAAGTAGTAACTGTCATTAATATATACACACTCAACACTAGACCATCTAAGTATATAAAATAAATACTAATAAAGCTAAAGGGAGACACTGATAGCAACACAATAGTAGTTAGGAGTGTCAATAACCCGCTTACATCAATATGTGAGTCATCCAGGCAGAAAATCAACGAAGAAAGAAAAGCCCTAAATGAAGCAATAGATCACATGTATTTAAGACATATATCGAGAGAATGTTTTACCAAAATAAGAACATGCATTCTTCTCAAGTGTGCATGAAACATTCTCAAGGATAAACCCATGTCTTGGGAAATCAAACAAGTTTCAGTAAGTTTAGAAAAATTAAAATTCTCGAAAGCATCTTCTCAGATCATAAGTGTGCATATGCTAGAATTGAGCCAGAAGAACAAAACTAGAAGAACCATAAAAATGTGGAGATTAAACAACAGGTTTCTGAACAACTCTTGGGTCATCAGTAAAATTAAAGGTGAAATCAAGAATCAGCTGGAAACAAATAAAAATGAAGAGATGAGCTACCAGAACATGTGAATGCAACAAAAGCAGTTCTGAAAGGAAAGAGTATAGCCATGAAAGTGCACATGAGAACCCAGAGATAACTCAAATTAAATACCTCTCCAAATACTTAAACTAAAAAGAGGAGAATAATCAAAGCCAAAACTCATAAAAGGAAGGAAATAATTAAAATCAGAGCAAAAACAAGTAAAATCGAAATGACAGGACTACTGAAAAATTATGAAACCAAAAGCTGGTTCTTTGAAAACAAAATTTTTAATTCATAGATCCTTAGCCAGACTCATAATGACAAAAATAGAAAATTCTAATTATAAAGATCAGAAATGAAAGTTGAGATTACAACACACATCACAGAAATACAAAGATTATTATTATGCAATTATTAGAAGCAACCACATACTAACAAATTTATGAATCATGAATAGATGGATTTCTAGAATTCTTTAGCCTCAAAAAACTAAATAAGGAAGATATAAATAACTTTTACAAAAAAATCACAAAAACAGAAATTAAAGGAGAAATAAAAGGTCTTCCAAAAAAGACAAGAGTCCACGATCAGATGACTTCACCAGCAAATTCTACCAAACATTCATTGAAGAACTAATCCATGTTTTCCTTAAACATTTCCACAAAAAATGAAACAAGAGGAAACGCCTCTGCCACATACCTCTGATGTGCCTAAACTATTGCCTTCATCAAAAAATCGGACAGAGACCAAACCAAGAATTAAAATTATAGCCCAATATCATTGATGAATGCAGATACAAAATTCCTTAACAAAATCCTGTCAAACCTACTTCAAAAACACATTAGAAAAGTTACACACTATGATCGAGTGGATTTTATTCCAGGGATACAACATACACAAATCAATGTAAGATATCACATAAATAAAAAGACAATAAAAATGATATGATCATATGATCATATCTATAGATGCAGAAAAAGAATCTGACAAGATTCAAAATCCATTCATGATAAAATCCTTGCCAAAGTAGAAACAGAAGGCTCATAATCAACATAATAAAAGCAATTTATGACAATGAACAGTCAATATCATGCTAAATGGTAAAATATTGAAAGCCTTTCCCCTAAAATCTGGAACAAGATAAGGATACTCACTCTCACCACTACTTTTGAACATACTCCTAGAGGGTTTTGTCCAGTGCAATTAAGCAAGAAATCCAAATTGGAAAATGTAAAATAAAACTATGATTATTTTTATATGACATGATATTGTATCTAGATAATCCTAAAGAAACCAGTAAAAAAAAACTAATAGAATAATAAATTAATACAACAAAGTGGCAGGATATAAAATCAATACACAAAAACCAGAAGCATTTGTACACACAAGCATTTGTACACACAAAATGAAATTAAGAAAAATTCCTTTCAAAATTGCACCAAAAAAAAAAAAAACGTACCAAGCAATAAGCCTAACAAATAATGTGAAAGACCTCTACACTGATAACCAGAAGAATTTTGCTACACAAAAAAAAAATGAAAAACATTCCATGTTCATGGATTTGAAGAACTGACTGAGTTAAAATGGCCATCCTATCCAAAGCAATACGTAGATTTGATTCAATTACCATAAAATTCTCAGGGACATTCTTTAAGGACAAATAAGAAACAGAATACTGAAATTTGGAACCACAAAAGGCCTTGGATAGGCAAAGATGTCTTCAGAAAAAAATAACATCAGAGGTATCACACACCCTGATTTCCAACTACACTACAGAGCAATTATTGTCAAAAAAGTTGGTATTGGAACAAAAATACACACACAGAATAATGGAATAAAATTGAGAGCCTATAAATAAAGCCACATTTATGTGTTCAGTTTATGACAGAGACAAGACTGTACAATAGAAGAAGGAATGACTATTCAGTAAATTGTATTGGAAAACTGAATAGACACTTACATGAAAATGAACCTAGAGTCTCACCCTAGTGGGGCAGTGGTTAGGTCAGTCACCTCCAGAGGAGCAAGCCATATACCCCTCGGATCAAGTCTCAGACCCAGTGGGGAAACAACCGATGTGAACAATTAAATAAAAATGAAATAAAGATGCTTATTTCTGTCTACCTGCCCACTCACCTTCATTCTTGCCTGAACCTTTCCTTTAAAAAAAAGACAAAAAGGAACTAGATCATAACTTATCTTCATAATAAAGTTAAACTCAAAATGAGTTAAACACATTGATATAGACCAGAAACCATAAAATACATAGAGGAAAAAAGTAGAAAAATGCTCCAAGACATCAACCAAGACTAGAAACAGCAAGTCCTGGGTAGGGTTTGGAGAAAAAGGAACCCTCCTAGATCATTGGTGGGAAAATAAATTAGTGCAAACTCTTTGGAAGATTGTATGGAGACTCCTCAAAAAATAATAATGGAATCATAATTAGATTCAACAATCCCTTTCTCAGCATATACCCTGAGAATACCAAAACTCTAATGAGAAAAAATATCCACACAACTATATTCATAGAAGTACAAGTCACAATTGTCAAGACATGGAAGCAACCAAAAGACCCATCAATAGATAACTGGATAAAGAAGCTGCGTTAAATGCAATTTTTTTGCAGCTGAAGATAAAGGTGAAATTGTTCCCTTTGAAACAACCTGGATGGAACTGAGAGTACTATGTTAAGCAAAATAGGTCACAAAAAAAGGAATAAAGAATTGATTCACTCGTATATGAAATATAATGAAGCAAATAAATGAACAAGCACCATAAAACTCACATAACACAAAACGTGTGGGAGAGATGGGAGAGGTGACCAAGGGGGTGGTGATCAAGGGAGAGGTGACTCTGGGTGGTGAGTGTGCTATGAAATGCATATAGACTGGAGTGATTTCAATGTCCTAAAATGCATACAAAATATAAACAAAATAAATAATAAAATTATTTAGAAATTTTGGTTCTCAGAACTCCCAAAGTCGGCAGTGAGTGTGTATTATAAAATGAAGCTGTGAGACTACTGTATTGCCAACTGTGATTTGCACAGAGTCCAATTATAAATATCCTTTCAGAGCTATAAACATCCTATCTGAAAGCAAGTCACTAATCATGCAAGATAACCATGAGTCCAAGGACAACTTTTAATTCCATATGCATTATATAGTGTCATTTTATTTCTTGATTTTGCTGTCTTCTAATCATAATATAATGTGAAGGAATGAGGATGACTTTTACCCACACCAGGGAAAGAAGTAACACTCAACTTATATTGAATACTTTCTGCGAAAGAAGTCAATGGGAATCAACACTATATTATGTTAAGTTTCATTACTCGTGGACATCTTTTCAGAAGGTGGTCTGTCAAAGGAATTAAAAAATTAATGTTTACCATTTTTCATCTAAAGTATAGAACTCAGAAGGAAAAATATGAAAAGAAAGTTAATCATTTAAGATAAGCTGAAATATGACTTTTATGTATATAAGCAACATTAAAACATAGAAAATTGATTTTCAAATTACACTAAAATAATTTCTTAAAAACAACAAATCTCTCTCACATATAACTAGAGTAAATTATAAACAGAGAAGTACTACAATTCAAAAGGTCCTTAAACAGAATAACATATTTTCATTATCACTCATAAGAAGTGATGAAAGTTAAAAGCATAATAAACTGGACAATCTAGAGGTCATGAACAAATCCTTAGGAGACTGAATCAGGAAGAAATATAAAACTGGAACTGATCTTTCACAAGCAGAAAAATTAAAGAAGTAAATAATTGTATCCCCAAAAATAAAAGCCAAGGATTTAACAATGATTTTTGCCAAGCTATCACAAAATAATTAACATATATACTTCTCAAAGTCTTCCAAAAATTGAATAGGTAACACCTTTAAACAATTTTTTATGAGGCCAATGCTATACTGATTATCAAAAGCAAAAACATCACAAAAACAAAAGACTGCAGATTAATATCTCTGATAAATGAATGCAAAAATCTTCAACAAATATTACCAATCAAATTGAACAATACATTAAAAGGATCATTTATCATGACAAAGTGGGGATTTATACTGGGGATGTAAGGATAGTTCAGCATATGCAGTTCTATTAATGTATTACACTACATTAAAAGGCATAAATATCATATGATCATATAAATAGATGAAGAGAAAACAGTGGTTAAGAGTCAGCACAAAATTATGATTCAAAAAACTCAATAAATACAGATAGAAGGAACAAACCTCAGCATATTTGATAAACCCACATCCTGCATCATACTCAGTGGAGAAAAGTTAAAAGTGAAGATGATCAGGAGCAAGGTAAGGATGTCCAATCCCACCACTGTTATTCAATGTCATGTTGAAGACCCTAGCCACGGCAGTTAGGTAAGAAGAACAAATAAAAGGAATCAAAATTGAAATAATAAATAAAACTCAAAATAATAAAATCATCACTAATTGCAGATGATATGATAACATATGAAGGAAACTTTAGCACCACCAAAATCATTTGAATTAACAAATAAGTACACCAAAATGTCATGCTATAAAATTAATATATAAAATTTTGGTTTCATTTTCTAATGTAATAAGTGGGATAGAAGAGAAGGAAATTCAGAAAACTATCTTATTTACAATAGAAACAAAAATAATTAAACACCTTGTCAGAAGCATAATGAAGGAAGTAAAAGACCTGTACAATGAAAACTACAAGAGAGTATCAAAAGAAATAGAGCAAGATGCAAGGAGATATAGGAAATTCCACACTTTATGGTTGGAAAAATTAACACTACTAAAATGGCCATCTTACTTAAAGTAGTATACAGGTATAATGCAATCCCCATCAAAATTCCACTGGCATTTTTCAAGGAAAAAGAGCAAAAGTATTAAAATTTGCATTTAATCAAAAAAAGATCCGAGATAACTGGACAACCACATATAAAAGAATGAAGCTAGATCACTTTCTAAAGCTATTCACAAAATTAACTCAAAATGAACTAGAGACTGGGACATAAGACAAGAATCTATAAAATTCCTGGAAGACAGAATAGGAAACAATTTCCATGACATCAGCCTTAGGAATTCCTTTGGAGACTACACTCCACAATTAAGGGAAACAAAAGAAAAATAAACAACTGGGACCACATCAGACTAAAAAGTTTCTTCACAGCAAAAGGAAATATCACCAAAACCAAAAGGCAACCTACTAACTGTGAGAAGATATCTGCATTTCATGTTTCTGACAAGGGCTTAGTATCTAAAATACACAAAGAACTCATAAAATTCAATAACAGAAAAATAGGCAATCCAATAAAAAATGGGAAGATGGATTGGAGAGATGTTTTTCCAAAGAGGATATACAGATGGCCAACAAGCACATGAAAAGATGTTCCTATTTACTGGGTATCAGCAAATCAAAACAGCAATGAGATATCACCTTACACCTGTGAGACTGGATATTATCCAAAAGTCTGGAAGCAACAAGTGTTGGTGACTGTAAAGGAAAGCAACACTTTTGCAATGTTGATGGAAGTGTAAATTTGTGCAATCTCTATTGAAAAGTGTGGAAATTCTTCAAAATGTTGAAGATGGAAATCCCATCATCCTACTTCTGGCATTTACCCAAAAGATACAAAAACACTAATTCTCAAGGATTTATGCACCCCCATGTTTATTGTAGCCCTATTCATAATAGCTAAGAACTGGAAACTATTTAGGTGTCCAACATCAGAATAATGAATAAAGAAGATGTGGTACATATATACAATTGAATACTACACAGCAGCCCTTAGAGGAGATTGAATCAACATGGATGGATCTAGAGGGGATTTTTCTAAGTGAAATAAGTTAAAAGAAGAACAGATGACCTCATTCATATGTGGAACATGATAGACAAAACAAAGGAACAGATGAAATAAAGCCTACCCTTGGACACTTGCAATAGAACTAAGGTTACTGATACGGAATGAAGGGGGTTGGGGAGTCAGTGGTAGCAGAGCCCACTGGACAATGGTGAAGAACACTTGGTGATTTGGTGGAGGGCAGGGTGTGTTGACATATATCTGAGGAATGGGGATACTACATGTATGGGAAACCCATACATATGTGTTTATTTCAATGTATAAAATAAGTTATTATAATAAAAAGGGATCCCAAATAGTTAAAGCAATCATGAGAAAAAATGTTGAAGTATGACACTTCCAGATTTTGAATATACTACAAAGTGATAGAATGAACATTGAATCATTTCAAAATAAAATCATATTCAAAGATCAGTAAAATAGAATTAAATAATCAGAAATAGACTCAAACATATGTAACCAGTTAACTTATGCCAAAGGAGTCAAGAACTTTGATGGAGAAATTCTTTCCAACAAATGGTGTTGGGAAAACTGGAGAACACATGCAAAAGAATGAAATCTGACATTATCCACAAAAAACTAATTCAAATGGATTAGAGAACTGGATATAAGATTGAAGAATATAATATATATAGAAAAAAACAGTCAATTTATTCCATGGCATTAGTCTTAAAGAGGTCTTTGGCTACTTAATTCAACTGGCAAAGAAAATAAAAATAAACAAATGGTACTATGTCATATTTGATTGGTGAGGAGAGAACTGAGACATGCTGATGAGACGCTGGCTCATCCAGAAAGAATTCATGGAGAGAGTCCTTGGGTAGGATCACACAGCAAGTTTATTAAAAGCAGAAATAACTAGTTGAGGTTACATCAAAAGAACACACATGTGTGCGTGTGCAGGACGTAAGATGCCTGCCTCTCATACACAAGCAAGATGGATTCTGTATATGAGGGTTAGGGACTTTGGGTGTGTCCAGGTTGCCTAGAGAAGGCCAGTAACATCCAGGGATGTGTTTTAGATCCAGGGCTGTTAAGCAAAAATACCCCCTGGAGTCTCAGGTTTTACTGATTTGTTTCCTATTAATGCATCTGCACACTGCCCTGCAGATTTCAAGCTATGCTGTCTCTGCATCAAGATTTAGATGCATCTACAGAGATAAAGACATTAACCCTCCAAAGTTCTACTAAATGGGAGAAGATATTTACACATATATCTGACAATGATTTGAAACTCAAAACTGAACAACAAAAAACAACGCAATCAAAAATGGACAGAATATCTGAAGAGATATTTCTCCAGAAATGGCATAGATGGCCAACAGATATGTAAACAGATGTCACCACTCTTTGGTTGTATGGGAAATACAAATCTAAACAACAATGATATATTATATCACACCTGTGAGAATGGCTATTATCCAAAAGATAGAATCAAAAAATGTTGGTGAGAAAAACCGAACCCTTTTATAATTTTGGTGGAAGTATAAATTGAAGCAAGCATCATGGAAAGTAGTACGGATATTGCTCAAACATTGAAAATGGAAATTCCACGTGATCTTAAGGTCTGTCTTCTAATACCTCACCACAACTCACATGAACTGTCCTCCTCCAAGGTATCCATGATAGTCCTCACCTTTTCGGTTAGACCCTTTCAGAGGGTCACCTAGCACCCTTCTTCAGTATATTGATGACATTCTACTCTATAGTCCCACCCTTGAGCTCTCAAACACACACCAACTATTAAATTTCCTTCCACAGAGAGGGTATCAGTTACCACTTTCCAAAGCTCATATATTCCAGTCACAGGTCACATATTTGGGTTTTACTCTGACCTTCCATCAGAGAGCTATGACACCATATCAAAGGCATCTTCTTTCCTCTATGCCTGCTCTCATATCTAAACAAGAACTTATCTCCTTTCTTTGACTGGCTGACTATTTTTGACTCTGGACACCAAATTTTGGTCTTCCGGCTAAGCCACTTTACGAGAAACATTGGGCCCCTTAAGAGATCCTCTAAATCTCATGATAAATATTCACAGTCCCTTTTATAAACACCAAACTAACCTCATTTCCGCTCCCTCCCTTGCTCTTCCTGACCTAGCCAAACACTTCATACTGTATACTGATGAAATATTACATTGACAAGGCTATTACTTTGGGGTTACTGGGACAAAAACCAGGACCAGATCTTAAGGTGGAGGCATACCTCTCCAAACAATTAGATTCCACTGTATGGGACTCATCCACTTGCCTATGACCATTAGGTACAGCCTTTATTTTAAGTAAAGGAGTATAAAATTTCACCTTTTCACAATCCATGACTATATACACTCCTAATGTACTGTCTGAATTTATTACACCTAATACCAGCTAATACCTTTCCCCCACTTACCTACAATCTATTCATTTAAGTCTCATGCAGGCCTCCCACATTACTCTGGTCTGGTGTTGCTCTCTCAATCCAGCCACCCTCTTACCTTGGCCTTCTACAACTGAACCTCCTGACTCCGGCATGAACATCCTTGAAAATAAGACTTCATATTTCCCACACTTAACAGACATCCTATTCCAGGATGCTAACAACTCCTGGTTTATTATGGTAGCTCTTACATGACTCATGGAAGATGGTGGGTAGTTATGTAATAGTCACCTTAACTCAAATCATACAAATGGGGCCTTCACCACTTGGTACTTCCTCAAAAAAGGCTGAATTAATGACTCTATTCAAGCTCTATCCTTTATCAAAGGACAAAAGATTAACATCCACACTGACTCTAAATATGCCTTTCATATCCTTCATTCCTATATGGCTTCATGGGAAGAAAGAGGGTACCTGAGTGACTACATAGGGGTCATCCATAACCAAAGCAAACCTTATATCACAGCTGCTACAGGCCCACAAGCTTCCTGTGTTGGCAACCATAATTCAATCAATTACAAGGGCCACCAAAGAGATCAAGGCCTCATTACTCTGGGTAATTACAAGGCAGATAATGAGGCCTGGAAGGCAGCCCTCAGAGTTAACTGAGGTTCAGCTACTGGCCCTTCCCACGTTACACAAGATTGTACTCCAACTGAGACTTATAACCTGTTGTGCTCCGGTGCTGTGTTTCAGGGTCCTTGGTTGTCCACAGGGTTATAACTCTTTATTCTGTAACAGCAGGCTTTGCAAGTCCTTACTCAGATTCATAATTCCTTTAATGTCATAGCTGAACCTCTTATTATGTTCCTCCAGGCCCTTTTGGTTTGTAAGAGCCTCCCATTTCTCCAAGAAATAACTCATAGATGTCCTGTTTGCTCTCAGGTTACTCCTCAGGGTAACCTCAAGTCACTGCTTTCTTACCTAATGCATCAGGTCAGAGGACAGTTACCTGGCCAACACTAGCAGCTTGATTTCACACATTCTACTCTATAGTCTCACCCTTGAGCTCTCAAACACACACGCACACCAACTCTTAAATTTCCTTCCTTTCTATCCATGAAATGCTTCAGATATCTATTAACATTTGCAGATACTTTCTTAGGTTGGGTGGAAGATTTCCTGGTCACCTCAGAATAAGCCATAGACATGATTCAAACTCTTACCAAAGACATTATTTGTCAACTTGGTTTGTCCATCTCAATGCAATCAGATGATGGCCCTGCCTTTATTTCTCAGATCACCTAAGGGGTCTCGGAGGCACTAGGGATATGCTGGAAGTTTCACATACCTTATCATCCATAATCGTCTGGTAAAATTGAAAAAGCCAACGTGCTGCTGAAATACCTCCCTAAACTTAGTTTTGGGGTACACAAAAATTGAATCACCATCCTTCCTTTGGCTCTTAGGATAAGATGAACCCCTCCCACACCTATTTTTCTGGGTCCATTCAAATTAATGTTTGGCAAGCCCTTCTTACTAATTTCCCAGCTATCATCAGAGACTATCTTTCTACCCTCACTCTCACCTATTATCTTTTAAGATATGTGGTTGCCAGCCTTCCTAAACTCTCTTCTGGACCACCCTCAAATCTAATCCTGGAGATTGAGTATACTCAAGGACTTTTATGCCACTGGCACTCTCAAGCCCCAGATAGACTGGTAATTACCAGGTTCTTCTCATTACCGCCACTGCAACAAAACCTAGGGGGCTAACTTCTTTGTTCCACATCTCCAGTCTTAAGCATGGTGAGCCTCCTGACCCTCCTACCATTTCCACCAACTACCACTGTACTGCCTTAAGATAAACTTGATTCTGAAATACCTCCCTAAATGTGACTTATTGACCAGACTTTTTGACACAGATTCCTAAAGAACCTCACTCACAATCACCGTATTCATGCACCTATGAATACCTCCTTGACTGACACTTCCCTGGAATCTAACTCCACTCATGCTGGTCCCTTCTATGATTTTATTCTTACCCTATTTCAAGCTGTACACTTTTCTATCCATCTAGACAGTGAAGGTCATCTCACTTTCTTCTTTCTAAGATGCATAGCAACAACTTCAACATTTTCAAATCCATTCCAATCATCAATGGAAGCTGTCCTAGCAGGAACCCTATCAATATGGGAAAGAGAAAATAAAAACACACGCTTCCCCATTAACGTCACCTTTTGTTTAGAGAAGCAAGGAATTTTCTTCCTGTTTATCACCTCAGTATAATTTGCCTTTGCCTCCTGACCAACTGGATGGAAACTTGCACCTTATTGTATTTAGTCCCTCAAATTAACATTGCTCCCAACAGTCTTTAAGAGTCCTTTTAACTAACTAACATAATGGTGAAGCCATTATGGAAAGCACTATGAAGACTCTTCAAAAAAATGTAGCATGAAAATCCATATTATTCAATTATTCCCCTGTTGGGGATTTACCCTAAAACATAAAGTAGTTCTCAGAGACAAATGCACCCCCATATTCATTGCAGAATTATTGCAAATAGTCAAGAACTGGAAACATAAATGCCCATCCACAGATGAGGGGATAAAGAAGATACACAATGGAATATTATTCAGCTATCAAAAAAGAAATATTGCCATTTGCAGCAATGTCTGGATCTGGAGGAACTTATGCTTAATGAGAAAAGCCAGAAAAAGGAAGACATTGTATGATATCACTCATATGTGGTATATAGAGATATCAAACAAATGAAAGAACTAAATTAAACAAAAATAAACTTTAAAAAATTAACAAATTTGAAAAGCAAATCAGTGATTTCAGGAAGAGAGGAAGGGTTAAGACAAACAGGATAAAGGAGATTAATTGTGCAGTGAAGGAAAAAGTGAAGTTGTAGTCAATTTATATACAGATATTTATATACAGATATTGATTTACTATAATGTATACTTTAAACCTATTTGATGTTATAATGCATTATCATTTCAAGTAAATTAATTTAAAAATCAAACAATGGTATACTCAATGGAATTCTATGCAGCTGTTGAAAAGGATGAAATCATGCTCTTTGCAACAATTTGGATTGAATTAGAGGGGATTATGTTAAGCAAAATAAGCCTGAAAAAAAAAGAGAAATACAGGATGGCTTCATTAGAATCTAGAATATAATGAAACAAAAGAATTGATAAAAAGCCAGCAAAAATCACAGGATGCAAGACAATGGTTACCAGTGGAGTGATAGAGGAGAGGAAATAAAGGAGGGGAAAAGGTGGTGGTAATTATCAGGAAAGTGAGACCAAGTCTCCACTCCTCAGGGTTTTTCTCTGGCTGATTGAATAATCAAATTAATAGCATACATATTAGTAGGAGAAAAAGAACAAATTTAAGTAAATACACATGTAGAATATACATACCTATAAATTCTAAACTAAATGATGACAAACCAAGGATGTTTATCCAGTTATGAAATGGGATAGGAGACTGGGTCTTCAATAAGAGGAGATGATTCATCTAACAAAAATCAGATGCTCTGTAAGTAGATGTTTCCCCCGCCATATAGATAGATCTCTCTGATCTAAGCGCTATTTCTGGAGATTAATCTAAATATGAATCATACCAATCTTTGTTCTTCTAGGTAACTAAGGGGGTGGTTACAATTTTTCATGAAGCACACAGGACCTCAACTGACCTTATCTCACAGTAATCCATATGCTAAGGGGACACGTCTTAGATGGCCATTCTAGAAAACTTGGGGAGGCCTATTCTTCAGTTCCTCCTTCTGAAACTTCCTTGGAAGTCTCAAATTTCAGAAGTGGGGTTGGTAGATTGTTTTACCTCATTGTACAGTATCTTTGTAGTTCAATACATTTAAATAGCTGTGTTTTGTTTCTGGAGGTGATTATACAGATGGGTTTAGACTATGTTGTAAGCAGTCAGGTATTTAATAGAAGAATTTTTATGGAAACAACACCCTCTCTCCCTAACGATCTGTGCTTAGAGTACACTACAATCTCGGTTGATGAATAACTGAGGTCAGACACTGGAGATAATTTTTGTATGTCAAGTTTAAAGTTTCTTTAGACAGAGTAAAGGCAGTATGTGGTAACTGGACAGGTTCTCATGGGTTGCACTGTGTCTCTAATGATGCTTCTGAGAAGCTCAACAGTTACAAATATTGTTCATTTATGAGCCGTTGTGGTGATTTCTCTAAACTTTATGTCAAATTCTCCAACTCCAATTGGCATATATTCAGAAAAATCTTAGCTACTAATTCCAAAGGATGGGAGAAAAACTGGACACATTAGTTTGCAGAGTAATAAGCAAATATGCTAAGAAAATTCAGGATTCAGTCCAGTTTTTAGGTGGAAAACAAAAACTTCAAAGATGATGAAAGGACTAGAATCTGGTGTTAAAAAGTGTGCTGTAAAAACATATGCTTTCCTCTACCAACACCCGCAATTCTACCAAATAATCACAGTAAAATTTGTTTGAAAATTACATTTCAGTGAACATTTTATTTTCAAAAGTACATCAAGAATAGTGAATAATCATATAAACTTTTAAATCTGCTTTGTTCAAAATTTTACTAGAACTAGGTTGTGTTTTTAATAACTTCTGAACACTCAGGAAACATGCAGATTTCATCTGCAAAACCTTTAGATTTGAGTTAATTCCTCTCTTCTTGAGGTTCCCAAAATTTCCTGGGATTTCTGGTTCTCTCAGTCATGACCTGAATTACACTACTGATATGCTGTCTGAAATTCTGCAGGGTGTCAAGTTAATTTTTGCTTTTTTTGTCTTCATAGAGTCACCCTCAGTTTATTAAAGCAGTTTGGTCATCTGAGTCTATGCAAATAATTCTCAGATACGACATTCCAGTCAAAGTCTCAAAAACCATGTTTTCAATAGTGTCTTTTATTAGGGAGAAGAATATACTTATTAAACTTATGTAAATATATTGCCATGGAAATAGAAATATGAAGTTTTCACATTCTGACAGTATAAGGAAGACAGAAAAGTGTGTCAATTCTGTTCATAAAAAGCATAATTGAACAAAGTAGTATAGGCCATAGTCAGCTATAAAAAGTAAGAGGCTTTTCTTAAACCTAAAAAGAAAGAAAAACATAAAAGAAACAATAATATTTCAAACACAAAGCCATAAACATTTAAATACATAATTATTAATTTATGTTGTTCCATGTAGCTTATTCTTAATCTTGATCTTTCTTAGAAATTTTATGCATTCAAAAGTTCTGGACTTTTTTGTCCAACTTAGATGTATAATAAATCTATATTACAAAATATTTTTCAAAATCTCTCTGAATATGAAGCAAAATCATCAGAGTAATAGCTTCTGAAAATAACAAAAAGAATTTAATTGCTGTAATTAAAGATCTATTTCTGATGTAATTGACAAGTAAATTTGCTTTATTTTGTGGCATATAATATTTTAGAATAATAATAATGACAAAAATATTATATAAGAATATATCAAACTTATAGAAATTTCTTATAATTTTAGAACATCTGCATAAAAATCAAATATCCACAAAAATATATGCTATGAAGATTGAACATAATTTTTACCTGACAATGTTTCTCATGCAATTTAACACACCAAATAAGTCTAATTTGCTTAACATTTTCATAAATAGAACAAATCTTACAAGTTTTTTTCCAGGTATACTTCTGATAAAGTATCTCATAATAATTAAGTCAAAAATACTAAATTTATAATTTCATATGGACTATTTTGACAAAAATATCAAAAGCTTTCAAAATATACAGATTATTATAAAATAATGCTTAATTACCCATACAACCAAAATGACAAATATTTCAAAGGCATATATAGAAGTTTTAGATAGTTCTGAACAAAACTCAGACAAGAATAGGTTTACTCATCTAATCAAAGACCTTGTGATAACATAACTGAAGCACCAAAAATAATTGCTTTCTGTGTAGATTACCTAATTAATTTACAATATATTATGAAAATAGACCAAAAATTGTTAGCAAACTTTCTTTTCTTTCCCTATATTACATTCTCATAAACCTTCTACAACTTACCTTTTTAGATTCAGTGATTTATCCTTTCCCCATTATGAAACGACCTTTTTTTCTTAGAATAGTGTCTACTTTGACTTTCCTTAACAAAAATGTATCTCCATTCTTTAAACTTTCTCTTATTGATAATTCACAAATATATTTGTTAAAGATCTGTATTCTAAAATCTAACTCCACCCTTTACCATTTTAAATGCATGCATTTGGATTAAGTATTTAACTTCTATGGATACATTTTATATACCTAAGTAGAATTAAAACCTATTTCTTAGCTTATGAGAATCAAATAGGGAAGAAAACACATTAAATATTCACACCCAGAAACCTATGTTTCTGTATGGTTATTTCACTGACAGTGTGACTGCAATCTAATTGTTTAAATTAGTGACTCTCTCTTCCCTCGTGTGTAAAATTGGAGGATTGGCATAACTATATATCTTTCAAATTATTTTTTCATGGATATCTCTTCTTTCAGAAAATAAAATCATATATGTAGAACTAATATGCTAAATAAAGTCATGATACTGGGAGTATGGGGGCAAAGAAGAGAAGGGGAAGTCTCCCTTAATGATATCACCAAACTTTCAGAACACACATAGTTCTCAATAGAAAGTAGGTAATCTTTAAAACACTGTGCCATTCTGAAATTCTCCATATTTCTTTCTATTTCAAAACTGACAAGCCCAGTAACAAAAAGAATATATGGTAGGAGACAACTGAGATTGAACCTATCTTATCTCTACTGGTAAATAAATGCCAAGAGCATCTTTCCCAGGAGATAAGTTTTATTTGAAGAGGGATAAATGCATGATTTGTGCTTTCTGAGGGTTAGTGGTTGTTGCTTATTGCATGAAGCTCCAGATCAACCTATCTGCTAAAGTGACACCTTATTGTTGATTCGCAAGAAGTAGTTGAATTCCTCAGTGACGATATTATTGGATATGATAAAATGGTTGCTTTTAGGTCAGTAAATTTGGGGATTTTTTTATTGAGTAATAGATAAATAAAGTTGGAACAGTAGCAGTTTCATCAAAAAATTAATTTATTTCATATATCTGAAAATCCAAGATGAGTTCTAGTTTCCGTATGGTTTGATTTAGGTGCTCCCTTAACTGTCTAAAAGAATGATAGAGGGTCTGCACCAAGAAGATTTAGGTGCTCCTATACTTAACACTTGGTTTTGTGTTAACACTGCTCTCAGGTCATCTGATGGGTTGTTTGATAGGAGCTGGTCAATCTTATCTTCACAGTAGGAGATCAGTGGCAAAGCAGAATCCAAAAGGTGCTGCTGTTTACTTTCAGGTAATATCTAAAAATCTTCAAATTCACCTCATTTAGATAAGCCCAATCACCTTACCTATGTTGCCAGATAGTTTGGTTTCCAGCCTGAGCATCATGCCTCACTTTTGGAACCAGGTATTAACCTCTGTCAGTTATTTAAATTTTTTCTATACTTAAGGTACTTTGACACTTTAGGAACTCCCCTCAGGAGTTATCAGCCAGATTCCCCAGACCTTCCCAAGCTCTCCCACTATCTCGTCTGCCTCTTTGCAGGCATGTGAAGATCTTGTTATAAGGCTATAAAAGAATAAATCACAGGCAGGATAGGCAGGCGAGAGAGAACGCCTGCTGGCTTCTCCTGGCTGGAGCCCTCCACCTTAAGCAGCTGAAGGGACTGAGCCAATAAATGGTCACCAGGCCATGCTTTCACTATAGCTCAGCAATGCCCTAACCCCAGGCCCCTTGCCCCAGGACCTGGCCCACTTTGCTGGCAGACAGGTCCCTGGAAAATGCATTGTTCTCTGAGTGCCCCACAGAGTGCTAAGTGCCTGAGTATTGGGGACCTTTAAAGATCTCTGTTCTCTCTGTTGTTGGCATCAATGGAAAGCAGTCCCAGCCTCTGTGTACTTCTCCTCTTAACTGGCTTCTATCCAGGCCTTCACTCACATTTTCCTCATAATTCTAGCCTGCCCCACTTCTCTTCTGGTGGGAGATATTCTCTTCAAGATAGGTGTGTCTCTTTTCTCTTTCCTGTAACCCCAAGATAGGCTTTCCTCCTAACCGTGGCAACACAATTTGATCCTGTGCAACCTTTTCTTCAAAAAGAACTCTGTCTACCCCAGGTCTCTTATCTAGGGCTCACTCTAATGCAAGGAAAATGGCAATCGCCTCCTTGAAAAAAATCCTCTCCAGTATTATCCCCTTCCCACCACAAAAAAAGGAATTTCTCTCCTTTCTGAGGTTAGCCAATTTTTTCTGGTGCTGGGTTCTTGACTTGCTCTCCTAACAAAGCCCCTATACCAAGTTATGGCAGGGCCAGACATTGACTCGCCCGTCTCCAGTCTCCTCTTAATCCAATAGCCCTTGCAAAAGGAAAATGTTAGCCTGGCCCAGGGACAAAAGCAGCAGCGGCCATGCCCAGGAAAACGGCAGCCAAGCCCGGGAAAAAGGTGGATGACGTCAGAATAAGGGATGCGACCCCCACACCTGGATTCACAGGGCCAATCCCAATCGCTATATGGGAAGCCCGCGAAATTCCTCTGCTTAAAGAGCCGGTACCCCTTTGTTCGGGCGCGCGACTTCCAAGCCCGCGACTTCCCGGCCCTCTGCGGACTTGGGAGTTTCGCCCGGGTGTGCAAACCCCAATAAAGCCCTGGCTATTCGACATTTTTTGTCTGATTGAGCCTGTCTCCTCGCGGAGCCCAGAAAAACCTT